>JZLH01S0622624.1:31725-45939 GCA_001188425.1 Eucidaris tribuloides | reverse complement strand
AGTGATAGCAGGTTTTGTCTTGGTATATATTTCAACTCATTTGTTCTTGAGGCATTTTCAAGTGTTCCCAATGATGTCACTAACCTTTAACCCGTTGGAGACTAAGTACGAGTTAACTCGTATTGTGTCTATGGAAAATGTGTGTTTTAGTGAAATCGAATCGTCTCCAAAGGTTAATATGAATAATTTGCTTCAGATGATGATTTTTCTGCAAGAAGTAGTAGATTCTTTCAGTGTAGACTAAAGCTTTATTTTAAAATCCTACTTTTTCATTGTCAGCTGGAAAGTTGATCAACTTTGCTGTCGTATCTGGAAATTGTTTTCACATTTGCAATGCATAGAACATAGATTATGAAATATAAACTCAACAAAATCACTAATTTTAGCATGAATTTTTCACAAATAAGTATGTGTGTGTGACTGTATGGAGTGTGTGGATTTTTCATATTGTATCACTTCAATTACTGCAAACTTTCTGTAATACATGTACTTGTACTTCTTCTGAGGGAGTTAATCCATTTGCAATGTTGAAATGATATGTGCATCTTGAATTGGAGGTCTGTGGGTCAATTAAAGTCTCCCCATTCTTATACTCTCTATTTTCCTCTCGTAAAATGCCACTGGTTTCCTCGATTCCAAATTGCACCAATGTAGCTTGTTCAACCTGTTTTGGGTACTGCACTACTTTGAAGATTTAATGGTTGTAGAGGTATTCCCATCCTTTGAAGCTGGCACCCTCCTGTTTCCAGTTAATCCAAGTTGATTAATTACCGGTATGCAGTAGACATTTCTTTATTTTGTGATAAACACTTGTATTAATAACATTTTAACAGCTTTTTATACTGATACCAACATTTCTGTTTATCAGGATGCACGTGGACCTGCTGCTGTCGTGGACTTTCACCCTACTTTTTAGTTTCAGCTTTTAATATTTATTTCCATGGTTTTCAGCAATTTGAATTAACATTTGAATAATTTAATGAATTAACAATCATTAATATGTTGATTGCAAGTAAAATAATTTGAATGACTTTGTCAATTTTCCACTGCTGTTATAAAGGTCTGAGTTTTTTAGCTCATCCGGCCCCGAAGGCTCGATGAGCTTATGCCATGGCGTGGCGTCCGGCGTCCGTCGTCCGTCCGTCCACAGTTTTGAAAAATGTTTCTTCTTCGTCATTTCTCAACTGATTTTGATTCTGATTGTTTCATATGATAGGGCTAGTGGGGATTTAAAACTTCTACACAGAATCGTGAAATTCTTATATATGTTAATTTATGCAAATTTATTCGAAATCACAAAAAATGCTTCTTCCTTCATTTCTCACGATTTTTGATTGTGATTGCTTTATTTGGTAGAGCTGAGTTTATGCACATTAAACTTCTACACAGAATTTTGAAATTATACTCCATTAATTAATTATGGTAATTTATGCAAATTTATTCAAAAATAACAGAAATTGCTTCTCCCTCATTTCTTGACCATATTTTCATTCTGATTTTTTTATATGATAGGGCTAGGTGGGGGCTTCAAAACTTGTACACAAAATTTCGAAATTCATTAATTATGCTAATTTATGCAAATTCAAAATCACAAATAAAATCACAAAAATGCAATCATATATAATTCATGTACCGTAGTTTATTATTTTTTTTTATGCCTCCGCAACGAAGTTGCCGAGGCATCATGTTTTCGGGTTGTCCGCCGTCCGTGCGTCCTTCCGTCGTCCGTCCGTACGATCTCGTTACCGCGATAACTTGAGAACCCCGATCGGATTTTGATGTAACTAGGACAAAGTATGTACTATGAGCCACCAATGAACTGATTAGATTTTGGAGCTGAAGGTCAAAGGTCAAAGGTCACGCGGGCCTTAAATATGTCTGATTTGGCTCGTTACGCGCGATAACTTGAGAGCGCTGTCGGATTGTCATGTAACTTGGGTGAAGTATGTATATGAGGCACGAATGAACTGATTAGATTTTGGGCTGAAAGGTCAAAGGTCAAAGGTCACCGGGCCTTAAAATATGTCTGATTTGGCTTGTTACCGCGATAACTTGAGGAACCCTGATCGGATTTTGATGTAACTAGACCAAGTATGTACTATGAGCCACCAATTGAACTGATTAGATTTTTGGAGTGGAAAGGTCAAAGGTCAAAGGTCACCGGCCTTAAATATGTCTGATTTGGCTCGTTACCGCGTGCGATAACTTGAGAGCGGCTGGTCGAGGATTTGTGATGTAACTTGGTGAAGTATGTATTATGAGGCACCAATGAACTGAATTAGATTTGGGGCTGAAAGGTCAAAGTCATAAGGTCACCGGGCCTTAAATATGTCTGATTTGGCTCGTTACCGCTGGCGATAACTTGAGAGCGCTGGTCGGATTGTGATGTAACTTGGTGAAGTATGTATTATGAGGCACCAATGAACTGATTAGATTTGGGGCTCAAAAGGTCAAAGGTCACCGGGCCGTAAATATGTCTGAATGGGCTCGTTACATGCGATACACTTGAGAAAGCCAGTGTGAATTTTCATGTAACGTGGGTGGAAGTATGTATTATGAAGCACCAATGAACTGATTAGATTTTGGAGTTCAAAGTCAAAAGGTCAAAGTCACCAGACCTTAAATATGTCTGATTTGGGCTCGTTAACGAGATAACTTGAGACGGCTGTCTGGATTGTGATGTAACTTGAGTGAAGTATGTATTATGAGGCAACCAATAAACTGATTAGATTTTGGAGCTGAAAGGTCAAAGGTCACCGGGCCTTAAATATGTCTGATCTTGGCTCATTACTGTGATAATTGAGTATGACTTTTCCGATTTTGATGTAAACTTGGGAGAAGTATCTAATATAAGGCACCAATTTACTGATTCGATTTTGGAGTTGACGGTCAAGGTCACAGGGCCTCATGTCCGAATTGAGCTCATTGTCACGATAATTTAAGAACTGCTTAAATTGGATTTTTACTGTAACTTGGTCAAGGGTCAACATGGCTTATGCTTATTCATCTAATTGGTCTTGCTACCATGGTAACTGAAGCTTTTCAAATTAGCATCAATTGGATGGGAGTGTGGGACTGCGGAGGCATACCCATACGACTGCGCGCAGTCGAACTGCTCTAGTTTAATTATTATTTTTTTTTTTCATGTCCCTTCCGGGCAATGAAAACTAATATTTTTCTCACATCTAATTTTTTTTATAAATCCTTCCGGGACATCAAATTTTAATTTTTGACGCAGTATAAAATTGTACCACATGAAATTTGGATATATGATGTTGCGAGATGCCGGAATGACGCTACGTTCATTGACGTTTTCTAGTTATTGATTCTGTGTTTTGTTATTAATGATTTCTAGTAATAGTCTCTTAACTGTCTGCTTTAATTTGATTTTGCTCTCATACAAACGTTCATTAGCGCCATGCTTGTGTGACTTACAATAATGATAACATCTCACATGCACAAATTCTTGGCACATTAACAAATTACATTTAAAGTTATACAGTACATGGTAAAATTAAACAGCTTTACAGTAGTAAACCAATACTAGCTTGTTAACAAGTTTACATTGACAATAAGTCATACTTTCATTGGCATTTTTTGCACTAGAAATGTTTTGAAATAAGTATTAAAATATTTGCACTTATGCAAATTACTGACCAATAGAAATAATTGTAGATAGTGGGCTGTGGGGGTAATAGTGATTTAATAACTAAACTTTTCTTTCTTTATATGAAAAATACACCCTTTGTTTACTGAAATTGATTACATAACTTAAAAAGTAAATATGCAACTGCTAATCATACTGTTAATTACATTGTATTAACTGAAATACAGTAAGTAGGTAAATAAATACAGGAACACATCCAGATAATTTGATATGTAAATGAATGAATAAATAAATGAATTGAATTTTAAATGGATGAATGAATGAATAAATACATAAATAAAATAACCTCATCCTGAACTGAGTTTCTTTCATGTGAATATTACATGAATATGAAAAATAATTGCTTTGTAGATTGTTGACAGTCAGATTGTATGTCTGTAATGTGGGTCACACATGGATGTGGATTTTTTTTTTTTTGACTGTGAAGTACATATTTAGCTACAGAAAAAAAATGTTTGTTATGGTATCCGTGATTACTGAAGTTTTGACTGACTTTATACTTTCCCATACTTTATTCTTAATCCTTGTATTTGTTAGTCTTCTTTTATTTGTTTAATTTTTATGATTTCATATATATTTATATTAACTAGATAAATTTCCCAAAATAAATATAACCACAATTGATAACGTATGTTGGCAATGTATTTTGTATTAGACTTGCAGTACAACATTCATATGTGTCAGTATGTAGTATCCCTAAAATGTAACAATTTGATAAAATGATATTATCATTAACCAGTTAATCATTATGTTCACAAACCTTATTACTAAATTATTTTGTTCTTACGTTCACTCATTCTAAAGCAAACAATGTCAATATCACTAGTAGCATGGAAACCTGCTGTGTGGCTCTCTATGGGGCTTATTTTTATCATACCCGGCAAAGAATAAGATACTCCTATGTTTATGCTTGATTCTCCTTAAGTAAACAAATTACAGACAAATCCTCCCAGGTGGGAGATCCACATCTGCTAGTGAACAGCTGGTATATATTTAAACTCATTTGGTTCTTGAGGCATTTTGAAGTGTTCCCAATGATGTCACTAACCTTTAATGCTAGCATACTTGTAAATTGAGCAGCTAGCATTGTATTGACACAGCAGCATGTTCATGCCAGCGCATACGCGACATGTTCCCCTCATATCTATTAGCATAATGTACACAATACCTCACCAATGCAATATGCATGCATACCCGATGTAACGGAAGCATGGCCACTGTAGTAACCGGCCAAAGCATGGTGAGGAATATCATAAATTCAGAGCTTCAGTGATCATGCATGCACAAAATATCAAGTGCTGGGCATGAAATCAAATAAATACAAATGTGACGGGAGGGTGGAAAGCGTGTGTGCCATGACATTTGTCTCTGTAACACAGTAACCTACAGTACAGTGGTCACATGACCATTATAGACACGCCCACCCTCCATGCATCATTATGCACCAGTATCCTGTGCAGTCACACTGTGTCTGACAAACACTTCTGTCATCATTCCTTCAATTGTGTGCTTGCTTCCAGAGTTGAAATTAAGGTTACATACATACAACTGTGAATTTGTGATCTGACAAGTATACAGTGTTGATTATGGGCTGTTGACTGTATTTTGTGTTTTGAAATGAATATCTATTGGGTAGAACCAATCACATCTTAAGGCAAATTCATATTCAAGTGATTGAAAAAAAAATTGATAACTTCAATGTGGAAATTATGTGATTAACTGATTACTCCGCCTAATCAATCAAATAATTCAGTGAATTTTATTGAGGGAACAGTAAAGAACTGCATTGGTCTGTACATGTGTAGAACATTGAAGGATTACTTCTATTAAAGATTTCCACATTCCTGTAGGTGTATAAGTTCGACAAGTCAATTTATTTTCAGGAAGAAATCGGTTAAAGCCAATGGCTAACATTTACCACACTTACAAAAATCTGAGCTAGATGATTCCCAATGCTACCAGTGTCTTTGATAAGGTATAAATATGAAACCCTGAAAAAAAAATTGTATTTTAAAATGATTATTTAGTGCTTTAAAAAAATGAAAATCGTAAGTTGACTGGATTCACCTGCCCATTTTCCTCCCGTGTGTGGATCTAGCCTATTTTTTTACTCGCCCCGAGTATTAAATGTTTAATCATTCATATCTTGCCAGTGGCAGCATAAATTTCAAAACTTCTGTATTCTAGGTGTGTATTTGTCCATTCAAACACTACTATATAGCTCAGATATCAAAGTTTGACAATTTTTTTAAATTGAAGCTCCATAATGTTAGCCTATTACTTTAAAGCAGTTTGTGGGATTGGCTGTTTTCTAAAAAAAATGCATGGATTACAATAGAAAATCTGAGGATTATGCAAATTTGAGGACAAACTTGTGCAACTTTCCAAATCCCCATTACCCAGAAGTTTATTTTGGGCTTATACATGTAGTAATTTTAAATGATTTATTTCTTGTTCATTTATTTTAATTTTTCTTGATGAATGTGTTTCTGGTCTTCTGCCAGAGAATATACTAAAGTTATCACTGTCAGTGTTTCTGTATGTAACTCTGTATGTGCATGTAAGTGATATTCCATCTAATTGTTTACTTTTTCATAATTGCCAGTCATTTGCAAAGTCTTCCATCAATTTTGATCAAGCTTGGTACTAGCAAATGACCTTGGGTGGGTCATGGTTAGATATATCTAGGAGCACATCTATGGTAAAATAGTAATGAAGGGGGTAGGAGTCATTCATGAACAACATTTGTCATAGTTGTTCTGTGTAGGCCTATATTGTTAATTGGAATATATTTTGAAAATGATCCCTTGCCTTCTGCAACAGCAGCCTAGTGCAAAAATTGATCGAGTCAAAGGGGCAGAGGGCTAATTTTGACAACTAGTTTATAATTGAAGTACCATATTCCTCAAAATATTCATACTCAAGGTGTCCAGGTCTGCCAGAAATATATTGCTGTCATCAATCATAACGTAGTAGTATAATCACATTATTGCATTCGTTCCATCAACACCAACATCTGTCACCTGTTCTTATTGGAATACAGTTACATATGTACCTACTACCTGCATTTTATCCTTGTACTGTATTGCATGCTTGATATACATATTTGATTTCGCCACCCCTTGATTTGGTTCATTTACCTCATTATACTACACTGTATAGTCTCTGTCATAAAGCTTGTCTTGCTTTTTAATTGACACTGTATTATTTCCTGTTCACAATGGTTAGTATGCCAATTTGATATCTATTTTATAGGAATTGCTGTTTGTTATTGTTTGGTTGCTAGTCTCAACATTTTAAAGTCCAACCATCCAACATGTTTAGTCCAGTCATTTATTGAATTGAGGTCTTGAACTGAGACTGGTTCATTTGTGTATAAGAGATATGTATTTCAAACTACTGGCCTGTGTCTGTGTGTCTGGAAAGGGTAGAAATACACAGGTTACAAGGATTGTGAGATAATTTAATCAGTCGAGTAATTGCATTTTGATAATTTGGAGGCCACGAGATAGAACTTTTTGTTAGCTATTGTCAGCCGTTGATATTGTATGTGAATCAGCTTCCCATAGACATAAATGTAAACATTTTTTTTCCCCCACTGGACATATGCAGATTGTCACATTGAAACAAAATGGCAGCCCATCTTGCTGCTAAGAATTTAGATCTTGTATGCGCAGAATTTTTGTTTTGATTGGTACTACATCTACTGCAAAATAGAATTTCTGTTTTGCAGCTAATTTCAGATGGAATTTAAAGGTATTGGCTAACATTTACCACAGTTAAAAAAATCTGAGCTACATGATTCCCCATGCTACCATTGTCTTTGATAAGGTCTAAAAAAAACCCCCCTAACAAAATTGTATTCAAAATGATTATTTAGTGCTTTAAAAAAGTGAAAATCGTAAGTTGATCGGATTCACCTGCCCATTTTCTCCCATAGACTTACTGTTTGTACACCTACGCTATTAAAACTTGCCCCGAGTTTTAATTGTTTATTCATGCATAACTTGCCATTGGCAGTGTAACTTTCCAAACTTTTTTTATTCTAGGGTGTTGATTTGTCCATATGAGCACTAGTATGTAGTTCAGATATCAAAATTTGACATTTTTTAAAATTGAAGCTCCACAATGTTAGCCTATCACTTCAAGGTTTTTTGAAACAGAAAAGGCCATTTTTCAAAATGAAAATTACTGCCTCTAGTGCAGGTTTTGCGATATTTTTAGCAATATCATGCTTTCATAATATACTGAGTTAGTACTGAAAACAATATTTTGTACATATTCAATATTTTGTAGATATTGCATAAAATCAATTTCATATCATCGCACACGTCTGAGTGTGTTGTATCATGAATAGTTATCATTTAAACTACATTCTGTTTGGTAAAATAAATGTCACAGTTAATTCACAGAATATTGTTAATCTTTACATCTTATGCGCAGCTGTAACTAGAACAATATTTCCCTGGAGGCATATTCTGCATATTTAAACTTCATTATTTATGCAATCCTGCTTTCAATTCACTGTACGAAAATATATACATGTAGAGTACATGTGGGTGTTTTAGCCTTTAGGTACTGTACTAAAGATAATTTAATGAGGTTACTTACATCATTACGGTATGAGATTTTGTAACATATGGTTTAGAAATAGAAGTGCATTGTTAAATTTGGGATTCCTAATACAAGAAGCTTGAACATGGCTCAGGAGTGAATGAGGCAAAAATGGAAGGGGTGGCTTAACTCGATAGAGACTAAGAACGAGATATCTCTGCCTCAGGTCTATGGAGAATGTGTGTTATATTGAAATCAAATCGTCTCCAACGGGTTTATGCGTATAGAGCTCTGCTGTAATGTGAACAGTTTTACCTCCAGGCATAAGTGATATTTGAAGAAAGTCGGTTCATGTCAATCCCTCTGATATGTATGAAAGGATCTTTCCTCGCTTTCTCTCTGCGGGCCTTGGGGATATGAAAATGGTTAAGAACAGTTCTTTGAAATGTTTTCAACATGAAGGGCTCCAAAGCATTTTGATAGAAAAAGCCTCAGTCTGTGAAATACATAGTGTAGTTGTTTATCTGTAAAGGACAGTGACAGGATAATGCATTTGCCTTGTAAATGAAATTTGTTGTCAGATATTGTGCGTCTGTAATTAATATGAACTAGAAGAAAAAACAAGCCCAGTTCCACATTATGTTTGAAAAATAGGCATGGTGTTTGTGTACATGTACTGTGAAAGATAATCTCATAATTTTCATCACGATGTTGGTGAATATATGCAACAACACTCAGCATTTATGACAGTTTTCACATTTCTTCACAATTTTTCTGTACAGTCTTGTCATAACTTGGGATGTATTAGGTGGTGTGCATGCCTAACTGTGTGTTTAGACAATTTCAGCCTCACACATTTTAACAAAATAGCCAGTATGGCATCATTTTTAGTTTTGTTCTGCATGATGCTTTACAGTATTTAGAGTTATGAACTGATAATAAAAGGTATCACGAGGAATAAGCACACTAAAAGCATGCATCTGAAGTAGTTTGGGACATCTATGAAGCTCAGATTGTAATTTAGGCAATTTGTCTCTGTCACAGCACTGCCTTAATGGTGTCATGTCAGTTGTTCCCCTTCTGTATTTCAGCCTAGATGCAGAATAAGTCATGACTGATCCGGGTCATAATGCAAATGCACAATATTATTTCTGGAATTTTGTGATCACATGTAATCCTTTCATGGATGTACTCATCAACTCACTTCAAGAAGTAGATTCTTTCTTGATCAAAGCTACATCAGGCGTGGGGTAGTGGCTTAGAGCTGTTGCATAAACATGATGTAACAAAGGGTTATTTTAAATTACATGTTGAAGAAAGGAGAATGCATGTGTATGTCATTTGTGGCCTTTGGCCGGCATGTCAAAATGACCAGCAGTTCTGTTCCCATAATGAATCAGAAATGTGCCTGATATTCTAATGTGAAGAGTATTTTCTGTAAAGTATACATTGCAACTCCACCCTCAATCACCTAAAAGTAGGTGTTCATTATTCTAGGAGTTTACCCAGCAAATAGTTGATTGGTTTCTGAATGAGGCAAAACTGCCCCACCCCTCCATTGTACCATTGTTTTGTGTTGATAGAAAAAGCAATAGTTTAAGTAATTTTCAACTGCACTGGCATTCTGACCAAAAAACAAACAAACAGTATTTAATTTTCTGCCACTGCATTACTTGTTTATTGCAATTGTACCATGTTGTGACCAAATAAAATTTGCCATTATGCAGTTTAAATATTGCCAAAAATGTTCTCAAGAATTTTATTGAAATATACATATAGGAACAAATGTTTTTCCAGTTCCCATGTAAAGAAAGAAACAAGACCTAGCATTCAAGTCAACAATATTGCAAATGATCACGATGATTTCATCTCTAGTCAATGAATTGCATTTTATGTTTTTTCTTAGTTTTCAACCATTGAGAAAGGCTAAGGATCAGTACAGGTCCCATTACACATTCATTAGGCAAAGGCTAAGGATTAGTTTTAGGTCCTATTGCATATTCATCAGGTACTTGTAGAAACTGAGTATGGCGGAGCTGTGTTGTCCGGATCTCCAGAGGCTTTCAGTTCATTGTGAATGCAGCTTTACGAATGGGGCGCCGTGAGTGATTCATGAGGTAGAAATATGGTTTAGAGTGGACAGATACCAAACATACATACACAGTGAGCACACACACACACACACACACACACACACACACACACACACACACACACACACACACACACACACACACACACACACGTGCACACACACATGCACACACACACACACACCCCTCCCACTGTGTACACACACTAACGCTCACACACATTCATATTTTGCAGTGACACACACATGCGTTTTTTGCTATGACACACACACACACATACTTTTTACAATCACATGTACGTGTACACGCTGTACAGCCCATCAATGCAGCACACATACACAACACATCTACAGTTGTACACAGTAATTATGTGTGTGCGTGCACAAGTACAGTACACACACTCACGCCACCTCCACACACATCGGTGGAAGGAGTAATGATAATATATGCTGCCTTCGCAGCTGCGATTGAACCAGTAGTGCAATTTACTTAGGCAAAGCTAGAAACTCCTCTCTATTTCTCTGTGTGTCATGTCTACCGTAATGCTGTACGTATGTGTGTCGTATATCACTTCAAGGTGTGGTCTTCGTATTTTATCATGATTTGGATGCTACTAAATTGTGAGAAGCGTGGTGCCACAGAAAGGAATGTTTTACTGGATTTTGAGCATTGTTCTAGGTAGTTATTCTACTGAGGGTAAGTAGAAATATCGTTTTGATATGAAGACTAATTACATTAGAGGTTCCTGTGTGTACAGTGCATGTACATGTATATTGTAGCTGTTATGGGTTAATGTGATGTGATGCTAACATGAATATGGGGCACCTTCTCAAGCAAACTGCATATTCTGCATATGCCATAATCGGGTTTGTTGATTAACTACAAATAGTGTGGCATTACATTATCTGTGTCATTTTGTATATAGCTTTATACTACTACAGCAGTGTGCCACATCTCTTGTGTTGTATGTAGACAAATTTTTTATCTGCATTGAAGACGAGAGACAAGATATCTCGTCCCGGGGTCTATGGAAAATGTGTGGTAAAGCAAAATAAATGTTTTCAGTGGGTTAACATGGTGCCGACTCTGTCAGCAAGTAATTAGGGTAAACATGTAATACAGTACAGGCTAGGGCGTATTACCCAGTTGACATTAAGCAGTTACATGTACACTTATTCTGATCATGTGTTGACAGGGCTGTTTAACCCCCTTACGTCTTCAAAGAGTTGGTGGCTGTATACATGTTTGAATGTCTGCCAAATTTTCATTTGATATCGAAATTTACATCACCCATAATCCAAGCAATCACATCTAAAAGGCATAATACACAACTAAGGTACCTAGAATCTGGCTTAAATATTTTGAATTATGTTTGAGATTTATTACATCTTGATTAGGTGGGAAATTCAGGGCTTTTGCCAGGATGATATTTTATGTCCTGCAAATTCATACACAATTGTGAATTGCATGTACCATAATAGCTCTATGTATTTTCATATACATCTTTTTTTTTTAAATCCCATAAACTGCAAAACATGTTCTTGTAAGTTGCAGCGGATCTAAAAGAGTGCCTCATTTTACAAATTCAAAATAATTCTTTGTCCTTTCATGTATGAAAAATTGTTGGTGATAATGATGATGATTTCTGTAACAATGATGAGAAGAAGAAGAGTAGGATGTGAGGAATATTTCTAACGGACTAAAGTCAGTGTAAAACTGTGATATTATTAAATAAGTTATAATATATGTCATCAAGATCTTAAATACACGTATATGGCTGTTGTGTTGTCTGATTGACAAATATTGCCTACAGTGTACTAGCACATATACCGGTAGACTGAATTTTAGTGATGTTAATGTGTTATTATAATTGGGATTACATCATGTAAATATTACTCGTCCAGTAACCACAATTTATGAATTGATGTTTATGTCATTTTCCTGTATAGTAAAGCAACTACATTGCATGTTATTCTGTTTTGCAGTTATCACACGTTTGTGATGTACTACATGATGACGTCATTGTGGTGTTAAAAATTATTTTGTTGGAGGTAATGTTTTCATTCTTTATGCATGTGACTGTTACTTTGTCAAAGTCACATTTCCTTTCATAAATAATTTCCAGTACATGTAATCATGTATGCACACATGCATGATGTAGTCATTGTAAACAGCTCCTTTAGTTTCACTTTGGTTTTAATCTACATACCGCCAATTTCTGGACATGAAAATACAAAACATTGGCAACAATTTTATGATATGTGGCCATGGGGATAGGAACACTACCTCATCTCCTATGAATAGAACTTGCTCATCGCCCCAAAGCTAGCAATGAGATAGGGTTACCAGCTCTGCCTCCTGACTGGATTACTCCAAGCCATGAAATCCAAAACGAAGGGCCTCTTCATTTCAATTGACAATGCCTTGTGAGTGGCAGGTGTTTTGGTGAAAGGTTGTGAAACCTTGGGACTTTCTAAATCAAATCCTGTCTAGAACTCCTAATGAAGAATTAAATTGCCCAAAATATGAACTGAACTTGGCTCTATGCTGTACTTTCACTTCTGTTCATGTTTTTTTTTGTGTGTGCCTTATTTTTTTTTCAAATTGTTGTGTTTGTTTGTTTTTATTGACCAAGTGAACTTTCAGGCAGTTTGGGGTTATCCTACAACAGGGCTCCACACTAACTTTTTTTCCTGCTTGCCCTTCGGGTAAGTGAAATTATCACTTTCAGATTTTTACTTGCCCGAATGAAAACTTTACTTGCCCGAAAATAAACAATACATGAAAATATAAAAATGATTTCTCACTAATTTTAAACAATAAGGATTTTTATATCACTGGACATTCATTATTTTACTTCTGGGGGTGGCAAAAGGTGTGATTTATGAATTTGAAGAGTCATAAAATTAAATACAATGAACAAAATATTATTGAAATGTTGAAATGTTATTTGAACACAACATTTCAGACATTGTTTTTGGTGTGATTTTGGACATGTTTTGCTCATTTCATGATCAAAATTTTACTTGCCCAATTGGGCAAGTAAAGTTTAACATTTCAAGTTTTTACTAGCTCGATATGAAATTTTACTTGCCCCGGGCAAGCGGGCAAGTGCTAGTGTCGAGCCCTGCCTACAATTTCCGTGATATACATGCAGGTCCGAGCTGTTGTAATTTATGTGTCAATTGATTTATTTTTTTTTTTCTTTTTTTTGGGGGGGGGGTCATGGGTGTGGGGGTGGGTGTGGGGATGTAAACACATTATTTTGTAGTCTTACACTATTAATTTTTTTACTTGATTCTCATAGCTAATAGAGCAACACTCTTTATTCTTTGAAAACAACAAGTTAATCCATTCTTTATCGCATACTAGTGAACATCACATCACGTGTAAAGTCTGTGGTGTTGTGTGTTGCGGTAGTATGGAGAAGGTTAATGTCTTAAATCCAGCAACCATCCACTTTATATAACATTGCAGGTCGACATCTCGGTGTGCGGAGTACTGAAAGCCGAGCTGCAAAATGCTGCCAATACAACAGCTAAATCCACACCAGTAGCCATGTACCTGGATAGGATTGATGACATGAATAATTCAGGTGCTCAGAATGTGGTTTTTGGGCAGCCCGGACATCCATATTCATGATCTTATGTCGGCTCTTGTTCCGTTATACTCTGCAAGAGATTAAATTTCACATTATGTGCATTTCGTTATGGTCATAGATCGGATTTGCTCAGCTCTTACTGATCTGCAGTCTACTGACATGTTTTATAAGTAGGAACCGTTTACTGGTTGCTAATCGGATGAGAATGTTGCCATTCTGGTCACTGCATCTCCGTATGTTGACCACTGACCAGTGTGGTTCTGACAGAATGGAGTGTGTCTCTATCATTGTAAGGTGGA
>JZLH01S0622624.1:16672-26984 GCA_001188425.1 Eucidaris tribuloides | reverse complement strand
CATGCATTTGTTGCTTATATACATAAAAACGGTCCTTGTACGATTTCAAGAAAGAAATTATCAATGATAGCTCAATTATGAATACATCATAAATACATGTAGGCTAACACAAACATACATTGTCTTAACAAAAAAGAGGACAAACAAAATCATTTTAAGTACAAAATCATCACACATAGCCTACTCTTAAAAAGAAGGCGCAAGCAATTAACCACTTTACTTTGAAAACTAATAGTCAAAATCACACACAAGCACACATTCTCTTAAAAAGAAGGCAAGCGAACATGTTTATTTGGAGATATATACGTCCATTTTAGATCCTGCATTTCTCTGTCTGCATCATTTTCACATTGGCGTGCGAGCTGACTCGGCCGATTCGGCTTGCTATGAATGTCTCCTTGTGCTGCTTTGAAAACTGAAACGGAAACAGAAGAAGAGTGAGATCGTATACCTTGACAATTAAGAAAGTGAAAATTCGGGAGAGTAATCCTGACAAAGTGATTATAATGAATGATATCATGACCGCTAACAAGAAAAAATATCCGGTGCTTGGAAACTACAGTTTTTTGAGAATGTTGCATCTGAAAATTACAGTCTTTGCTATTCCATTTCAGTTACACATGAACAAGTGCATGTAGGAAGGGACAAACAATCATGTTTTGCAACTAGGCAGTGATGTGAGTGACCCTTTCACCATACTGTACGAGGGTAGGCTGAAAAGTTAGTAGCCTGACTAAGGAGGAGTTAAATACAACAGCAATTAAATTAGTCATGCATTAAATTCAACCTTTTCTGATACTAAATGCATTATTTCTTCTCAGATATCTTTTCTCGTTATTTTAGAAATAAGTTTATATTGGCAGTTGAGCTTTTTTGAAAATGGTCTTGTCAGGCAGATTTTTAATGGCAGAGACTTGCCTATCTGAACAGGGGTCATCTTTCAGGGCTCTTCCAGGCTCTTCTTGGGACTTTTTCCTGTCTCTCTACCCAATTATATAAAGTTGTACTAGTATTTCAAACAGTGGTAACCACATTTGCGGGAATCTTTCAGCATTTCAAGTCCTGAAAACGGTGACCCATGTCTGGGCAGGCAAGTCTTTGCCATCACAAATCTACCAAAAATGACAATTTTCAGATATATCAACTGCCAATGTAAAATCATTTAAAACACAAAAAACAAGAAAAGATGTCTGAAAAGAAACAGTGCAGTTAGTATCAAAAATGGTTGAATTTAATGCATGACAGCTTAATTACTGTAGCATAACTGCTTTGTAGTCAGGCTACAAACTTTTCAGCCTACCCTCGTAATTGCTTGAATACAGTAATGCACTTGACTGTCGCCCACTCCACAGAGTTCAGGTGGATGGAATAACTGTATTACCATGGTATAACTGTGTGATGACATACAATCTGGGGTTATTGTGGATTAGTGCCCAAATCCTCATAATCCATATTGAGGGCATGGGCGGCTGGTCAGTGTCATGGTAGTTGGTCATTACCAGCGATTGGCATGTGCTAGTGTATGGAGTACTAGTAAATATGTAGAGACAGTGATTTTCCGTTTCAAAAAATGGTCTTTTCCGTTTCTGAAAACCTGTAATTCTGATCTAAAAATGGAAATTCTGTTTAGTCATAGAAAATATACACAGCAAAGGTGAATTCCATCAATTTTCACATGAAAAGTAAACAACCGAAGCAGATTTTCCGTTTCAATTTAACGGAAAACAGAAAATCACTGTCCCTAAATATGGTGTGTCAAACAGGGACATGATGAAGTTGTGTGTAGTCTTTAGAGAGTCTGAGACAACAATCGTATCTTTAGATTTTGTCGAAAAATCTAAGGAACTTTTCTGCAGTATTTGTTAAAACTTTTGTTCTCTTAACCCATTGAGGACCAAGTACATTTTTCAAACTGGAGTCAGTGGGGAATGCATCTTATATTGAAATCAAATCGTCTTCAACATTTTACACATTCTGCAGGAAAACATTACTGCTGTAATTGTTGTTGACATAACATCTAGTGTATGTTTTCAAAATCTGTCTGGAAAGAAAGTCCAGTAACCAAGGGTGAGGCAGTAGTCTCAAGGTCACATCTATCTCATGTAGTTTATGTAAACACTGTCGGGGTAATGAAAATGTATTCTATTTCTTTACATTGCAGACATGTTTAATAACCTCCAAACAACACTAATCCATGAATATCATTTGTAACACCATGATGATTGAGGATAATATTGTATTTTATTTGTGCCTCTTTCTTGTCAATCATGTTAAGAACTGTGGTATTACAATATATCCAGCTACCAGCATCAATTTTGCATTTGTCATGTAAAAAGTGCCCTAATGTCTTGATCTTAGTTATTTTACCCTAATGACACTTTGTATTTATTTCATTATTTTTGTATGTATCAGGTGACCAGTGAGTGAACCCATCTCTACCAACCAACATCATCACACACCACCATCACCATCACCAAAAATCTCTGCGCACACACGTCCCAACCACCAAACCGGCAACATTCATTTACGCAACGAAAACCCCGCCACCACCACAGAACCTGCGAGCATGTCGGGCTCCAAGAACTCGACCTCCGGAGGAGGGGGAGGGGAGGGGGGCTGTCCCAGGAGCAGATCATCACTGGAACCAAGGAGGTGATCAAGGGCCTGGAGCAGCTGAAGAACGAGCACAACGACATCCTGAACAGCCTCTACCAGAGCCTGAAGATGCTGAAGAAGGACCAGCCGGGAGACTCGAACCTCGTCGAGGAGAAGACGGACATCATCGAGAAGTCGCTGGAAAGTCTTGAGCTGGGTCTGGGTGAGGCTAAGGTGAGCATGATGTGTTTTATAATCTATTGTTTTGTGGTTTTATTTGTACAGGATAGCCCTGTCACTTGTTGTACACTCAAACCTGTCATACATTTATCAGACTCCTGTTGTACAGAAGGGACACCCTACCTATACACCAAACCAACTCCCGAGAGAGCAAAGTGTACATATGTAAACCTTTACAAAAAGGACACTTGTGACCTGTCTTCAAAGGACAATTTCACAGTTTAATTTCAGTGTCTTTTCTATGGACATGGGTTTGACTAAGTGCTTTTTCTAAAAACCCTGTAAAAAAAAAAAAAAAAAAAGATTTAAGAAAACCTATTACAATAATGAGCATTGTCGAAAAAAGAATAAAGATTTGTAATTCTGAAAGAAACTAATGAAAGGACAATGATAAAAGAAAATTGGAGAAATTGCTTGTGCATGTAGCTTGTATATTTGTCAACAACAAAAATGTGATTGATTCTGGATTCAGAAACAGATTCAGATACAGAATCAGGACAAAAGATTGGAAGAGGTCGTATAAAACATCGAAGATTTTTTTTTTTATGGTTGTTGTAGGACAAGTATTGTTAGCTTAGCTGGTGTCATCAAGTACTCGCATTCTTATCAACATGCAATAAACCTTGTCTTTTTTTTATCAGACATTTCTTTACACTACTGGTATTTGAAATAATAATTCCATGGGCCCCTGTCATTAAAACCAAATAGTTGCAAAGTCCAGTTTGTGTTTGTGTACATAGGGAGGTCAATTAATTTAATCCATTGGGAGACTAAATACGAGATATCTTGGGTTGGGGTCTAGGAGAAGGCGTGTAATATCGAAATTAAATTGTCTTCCATGGGTTCAAACCTGTCTGACCTTTGACCTGTTGCAGCTTTACATGAGGTGATGAAATAAACCTGAAAGTAATTCATTTGTATGTAGTACATGTATCTTTGTTCAGAACAAATAATATCCTCAACTAGCTTTTTTTTTTATCAGAAACAATGCAGTCATGAGTTTTAATGAGATTAACAAATTACAATCAAATTTAGATTCTAAACATGGAAGAAATTTTCGTGGGTTTGACATACCTTCTCAGGTTTCATCTCTTTTTGGGAATCAGTGTATTTTTTTTAGGTAAAAGGACACAAACATGTACACAGAAAAATCCAAAATGTATTGAGATGTTGCACTTAATAGTTTCTCAATCAACAATATCAGAAAAATCATTATTTTACAATAGCAGCTTCAGATTGTTTATAAACAGGAATCCTTGAAAGCGCAGAGATTGGAATTCTTTTGGCCAGTTTGGTTCTGGATACCTGTAATCTGCCCCAATAACAAGCCAGTGCAAAAATCAAACAAAACCGTTAAGTGTCCATTAACAAACGAATAGTAGATGTTAGTACTGATAATACATGACATGTGCAGAAAAACAAGTGATTGCAAATGCTCAATACACACATCCACGTCCATGATTTAGAACTAATAAGTACGCCAATATTTTCGCGTAGAGATATTTTCGAGGTTTTGGACTAAATTTCAAAATTCGCGAGTGCTAATTTTCACGATTTTAGTGATGCTTTCATAAGTGTGAATAGACATGGACCAGAGTGAAAATTTTCGCGATAACTGACTTGCGAAATTCGCAAAAATAAAACCACGTCAAAAATTACCACGTATACAGTAAAACACCTCAAAGAGTTCCTCCAAACTGTTCATAGAATAAAATTTGTGAACCAGATTATGTCATTTGCAAGTGGAATGAGGTATGAAATTTGTGGATTATGTCATCAATCAATGCATACTATTACTACACAGTGATGCAGTCTATTACAAGAGAGAGTGCCTTTTTAACAGTATTGGAAACCGTGGCATAACTCAATAAATTTACCAATTGGCTGACTAATTCATGTAGAACAACCTAAAAAGTTTGTCAGTAGCAGATTTTCTACTACTAAATCGGTATTAGTCACTCACAGTGTACTTTTTCTCAACACCGTCTCTTTAAATAGTTTCCGTTTCACCCCCCTTTGTATACCTTTTTACAGCAAACTACATTCTGTGCATTCTTTGTCATGGTCCAGTGCAGTTCCATAATACACAACTCCCCCGAAAAAATGCATGAGAGCCTCTTTCTGAAACCAAACACATGTATTCAGTACCTTACTGCCCTGTCATCCGTTCAACAGCTTAGTGCATGTACACTCTTCTGACAGTCTCACAAAATACATGGGGTCTGAGAGTGAGGTAGCCCCCCAAAATAAAGTAGTTTCATATTTTTGCCACTTGCCAGTATGTCTTTGCATGAAATAAAAATAGAACCCCCAGAAAAGGAAAAAAAAATCATCACCAGTCGTAGGAGGTTTAGGTTTTAAAACAGTGGACATTTTCATTATTTCCAATTTTCCATGATAATTTGTTGATATGATTATGTCAACAGTATATAATTCAATTGAACAAATTTAATCTTTTTTGTATCGTGACATACATGTACGTAATAACAACTCATAATAAAGAATGGTGCAATAACTCATGGAAAAAAATGACATCATAATAACATCTATATTAAATTGTACCTTGCATTCTTGAAACATCATATCTTACCTAAAAAACCCTGAGATTTTGATAAATTTGTAGTATCAGAGTAGAACTTAATGTTATTTAACCATTATGTAAATAATCTGGTTTGCAATCTAGATCTAGGAAAAATGGAAAAAAAAATCACATATATTCCCAGTAAAGAGATGCTGCTTTAAATTGAATCAACCTTCGTATTATATCGCATTTCCCCTGTTTCCACACTGCAGTATAGAAGTAATTACCGTTACCAAGGCAAACAATATCTATATTCATTATCTATTCATCAATCAGGACTGTAGTCGATTTGGCAACAGGCACAGATCATATTATTGGCCATTGATTTGCATAATTGATTATCACCGAATTTATGCAGTTCGCGTCGAGTGAGAGCCGCGGGCAGAGAGCGGGTGTTTGTCGCAAAAAAGCGGTGCCTGATGCGATGTGTTACTGTCCCTTTTTGTGGGCCCCAATGGATGAGTCATGCCATGCCTCTTGGTTTGAGGACACATGTAGATGCGGACGGAGGCAGCAAGTTGCGTCATTGCAACGTAAACCCACCTGCGCATGCGTTATGTTTCTCCGTAAAGATGGGAACTGCGTAGAAGATGTGCATCGTGGCACAGATGAGAGTATTTATGGATGAAGAAGATTGGAACATACATCAATTTAGGCCCATGGATAATGTGTTTAACTCCTAATTGGTAATACCTGTCCTGAATGTATGAATACATCATGTATTAAAACCAATTATATTAGAACAACAATTTCCAGAATAGCTTTTTTGTTCACCATTCTTTCCAAGAACTAATTTGTCATTCTTTCCAAGAACTTGGATTTGGCCAATGGCCAGAAGACTTCATGTTTAAATGTAAAATAAAAACAACCTACATTAATTTAACTAGTTAGATATCTCCATGTTATAAATGAAAGATCATCATCAGTCATATTTAAACAAGACTATTATGGTAGATTATACATTATCAGAATCACATAATTGATTTTCAGTTCAACATGCATTGATATACTCTACATGAGGATGCAAATTCATATTTTGTACAAATAAAAAAAAAAAATCAAGCAATTTATACAAAAATGTTACCTACTGAATAAACAATAGGGTTCACTATCACAAGTGATTTTAGTAAAGCTATGTATACATTGTGAGTCACCTTCTTTGGTAGAAAATAGAATCAACCACCTCACTGACTGAATCCTCTACATTAATTATCACCCGAGGCACCATGTTCATATCATCGTTAGACGGGAGGGTAATCTGTGATAACATGAATCACGGCAATCGGCCTCTCTGCTAATGTACCTCCAAACATTAGCAGCTTGACATTTACAACATGTCCGCCACTTAGGGCTCATGTTTGGGGAGGTAATTCGGCAATACATTCATGCGTTTATGCGTATGTTTTTAACATCCCGTTCGTATGCATGTGTGCACTGATTGAAGCATGCATGTCAACGTATTGCATATCACAGTGAAATGTAGCAGGCATTGTTCTCCTTATTTCTATACTTTTATTTTCATTTACTTGATTATATTGTATTCATCAGAGTTTGAAGATATTTAAAAAAATCATTGGTGTTTAAGAATCAAAACAAAGAAATATATGAGAAATTGGCCATGTGACAAACATGGTGGAAAAATCATGATTTTTTTTTCCCCCAGATGTAAGAAAAAAAACTATTGAAGATTAAGTGTTTTAAACTTTTAAATAAGGGAATGATTAAAATTCTATCAACCCTGTTTCCAACTAGTAGGGGCAGTGAGCATTAGGCTTGGTTGTTTAAAAATATAAAATATGAAGTCTGAAATAAAGAAAACTCTATTTAAAATCAAATAATCATGATTTTTTTTTCTCTAAAATACACTTAAAATATCATCAAGGATATAAATGTAACTATGAGGCATTATTTTTGTTGACTTGTGTAGTGCAATAAGTTAGGGAATGAAAATAATGTGTTATGTTGTGAAAAGATGCACAGTTTAATAGTGTAGCAAAAGGCATAGAAGCAGTACCCCTTAATGTGTATGTCTAATCTGGGATATGAGGACTTGTGAATTTACTGACAGAGTCTCTGCAAATTTCTTTTGAATATTAAATCCACAGTTGATATATTGTTGTTGACGAGATTAATTTGGGGAAATCACAGTACTGCACTTAGCTAATGTAATACTTTATTTCTTACTGAATTTCAAATGGTGCAGTGCGATTAAATGCCCATTTCCAATGCAACAAGGTAAAGGAATATAAATGAAAAGGTATTACTTGCAGCCCAGCACGAGCATTTAACGTAAAATAAGCCTGAAATTAAATGAAATCACCCAGAAAATTTGATCAAAGTAAAAGAAGCGGTAAGGAGGTTTGGGGGGGGGGGCTACATGGGAGTCAAGTCAGCAGTATTATCGAACCAGGACGTGTGGCGCTCGAAGAAAATTACTATGCTGCCCGAATAGATGTGTTCACATAATCAGGTTGCATTGCTATCGGCTATGAACTGTATAAATTTGCAAGCGCCTTCGCCTCTTCAGCCTCTGCTGTTTAACTGCTTCCCCCTTGTGAGCAGTGTGCATAAATAAGTGAAGTTGTGTGTGTATGTATGTGTATATGAGTGTGTGTGTGTCTGTGTCTGTGTGTTTGTGTGCTGTGTGCATGTTCATATGTAAAACTATAATTTTTGCTGCATATTTACAGATTTTACATACAAATCTATCTCCTGGTTAAGTGTGGATTTTTTTTTTTTTTGAGTGGCATTTAAATAGAATGTCACAAGTTTGGTATTCTAACTTAAATAGGAACATATATCTTGAAACTTGAAAGCAATCAAATTTCTACTGAATGAAAATGATTATTTGCAAAACATTTAGGGGAGGGGGTTGTATTACATTTACAAGTAACCCTATTTTGTTTACATTCATACATTTAGTTGAATCTAGTTAACTTAAATCAATAAATAAAAATCATTTCTAATTCTATAAAATGTAAACATAACTTGATTTATCTTCTTGCTTGTATTTTATAATGTTTAGAAATTACAAGCAGAAAATCTAGTCTGTAATTTTGAGAAAACAGCCCCACAAACATCGTGATGAGACAATGAATGTTCTGCTGTTTATCAATATAATGATTATCAATCATCAGTATTTTCATAGAGCTGTAGAGATCAATTCAGAAGAAAAACACAGCATTTACAATTACAATAAGGTGACTCACTGTGCGTAGCATCTTTCCACTTTCTCTCAAGTGTGCTGCTGTTTGGCCGCTTGTTACAACTCCTTAGTTTGGATAGGAAAATGTAACCTCATGAGAGGAGCAGCAAAATTGTGCTGAAACACAGGATTTTAAAATATTGTTTTTTCCCTTTGAGCATGGAGTAATGTTTTGAATCTGTCACATATCTTTGTCCTCAGTCAATGTAAACAAAATGATTCAAATTCATCATAAAAGGGGAAACTCTAGTCTGGTTTCCATTCAAGAGTAATACTACTTGAACATTTTTAGCAGTTCTTATGTGGAGGATTCTTATGTTGACAACTCAGTGCATTTCTGTGGTGACTTTGTGGAAATCCCCCCCCCCCCTCCCTTTTTTACCTCTCAGATTTTCACTTTTTCATGTTCTTAAAATGTAAGATTTTCCATTTGTAAAATATATCAACAAAAATCAAATTTTCTTGTGCCTTTTTTTCATGTATAGGGTTATTGTTCTTTCGTATGTTTATGTGCATAGACAAGGTCAACTGGTCTTCTGTCAACTAACAAAAGTGAAAATTAGTATTAAAACTATACAGGGATTAAGATATGAAATAATTCAAGTTTAATACAAAGCAGTTAGAGTACAGGTATTGATAAGCTGAGCTTCACCAGCAATGTATAACCATGGACATAACAGATGCAGGGCTTGAAGTTAACTGGAACTTGGTGTGATTGCCTTGTGAAAATTATGGCAGTCTGGTTTATAGAAAAAGTTGCACAGTTTAGCCCCTGATATGACATGTGCATCGAGGAATCCAAGTTGATTATAAATGATAAGAAACTGTTTGGATACAATAATGCAAATCACATGACAACTTCCTTTGCAGACTCTCGAAACACAAGCACTTTTAAATTCAAAGTTTCATGCATTTTCTAAATAATTAGTAATTTCAAATTGATGAACTTTGCCATTTGTGGTGCCTCTAAAAGTGCTTTTGGAACCCCGAAAAGCTGTTTTAGGGACCCGACTCACAAAAGCAGAAGAATTAGTGCAAGTCTGTGATAAAACTCTTAAAGGCATTGGTTAGCATTGTGGAAGCCCTATCTAAAAATTGTCAAACTTTGATATCTGACATACATGATAGTGTCTGAATGGGCAAACATCTCAGAACACAACATTTTAGAAAGTTATGTTGTCACTAGCAAATAACTTTTGCAGATAATTATTGCTGCAAATTAATGTCTGACTGCCAGGAACAAAGAACTATACAGTAACTTGGCAGTCTATGAGGGAAAATTGGAGTGGTTGCTCATTGATTTTCACTTTTTAAAAGCATTTCTGATTGTTTTGAACTACAATTTTTTTTTTCAAGCTTTCATTTTAGATCTGACCAGAGACACTAGTAGCATAGAGGATTGTGGAGCTTTTACTTTTACAGTGTACTTTACTACATGCCTTTAACTTCTAACTCCTCAGAGGCATGTCTTTGCCCAATAGCATCTGTGTACGTCATTGTACTTTACACCGTTATGCAAAAGGGATACGGTTCAGCTGCACTTCCTTCCAGCTGATACACTTAATTCATTTCTGGTTGAACAGTTGATGGAACGAACAGAATTGTTATCGAGGTTGATATTTCACGTCAAGTTCTCATTTAGACGTGACGGACTGTATGCGGCGTGTTATTACACCGGTTTATAGGGTCAG
>JZLH01S0622620.1:31835-48234 GCA_001188425.1 Eucidaris tribuloides | reverse complement strand
AATTCCTGAGACTCTAAGGGAACTGAGGTGTAGCCCGGGGCCTAACTCCGAACGTGTAAGACAACTAGCGACGTTAAATGTCGGACGTCTATCTTAAAGGGAACAACCCCCGAGTAATTTATTTGCTAACATGCTAGCAATATCATTTTGTGCCATGCCCTCTGCCCAAAATGATTAGCATTTTGATTTACTCCTGTTTTATTTATTGAGGTTTGAATTGCTGAATTTCAAACATACAAGTAAAGTAAAAACGACTTGCATAGACTTACTCGATCACCGATATTTTTCTATCCAATCGATCGGATCGCCACTTCGATATTGTTTTCTAGTCAACGTCTTGTTCGATAACAGTATTGGCCGTTTGGTAGAGTGTTGCAGGATGACGACGGTCCGGGGACGCTGTTAAAGTTCACTGCTCGGTCACGATATTTACTGCGTCCGATCCGACCTGTTAGCAGTTAACATAGAATACGTTATATATATCGAGGGGAAAAGCGCGGCACATAAATTATATTTTAGTGCGCAAGTTTTTCCCGATCGGGAAATAAAATAAAAGATACAGACCTATTCGGATTCAAATACTTAAAACAAATTTTCTGGCTTGCATGCTTTTACAAGGGAAATGAATTGGTCAGTCGGTAATATTTCGGCTACCATTATGATGCTAAAATTAAAGGTGTGACATACAAAAGTCATGTAGGCCCCTATCGGATTCGGCTTCTATATTTGTGGGCAAACGGGTATTAGTGTTTACTCCCTGTGCCTTTTGTTATGAAGCTTGAACTGTCTGTGATGTCGATTTTCTTCAATAGGGACGCACCTCGTTAGTTAAATGGCAAACAAAATGTCAACAGTATTTCTTTTATCAAAAGACCCGGATCCCTGTTTGTGCTATTTGCTTGCGTAAGTTAGCCGGCGGTGAATTGTATCTGTTATTTTATTAGCTGCGTGTAGCAACCCTGCACTGAATAAACTTGCGCAAATTACTCATCCTTATTGAAAGCACGGTATTTAAAGAAAAGGTCCGCAACAAAAGGACGGCGTTGCGTCGCGTAATTGGCCATGGAAGAAGAAGAATAATCGATGTCTGTATTCACCACCAGAAACACCGTTCAGATCTAACCACCCCACCACCTGGCGGCGTTTTGCCGGCCGCTAGGCAATGCACGCCTCAGGTGGCGACATACCACATTACTCGCACCACAAAATACTAAGTTTGAGCGACTTTCCCTCAAATAATAATCCATAGCTCGGATTGTGGCATTTAGATACGGAAGCATATTATAGGCATAAAAAATGTGTTTCATGCCAAACTATTTATTATCATTTTATGATCATCCCTCTATACAGGCTTCCGATCTGCACCCATGTGTTAGTGTTCAATACCCGCGGCAATTGCCGTTGCCGTAAGCTCGAACAGCGAGTTGAGCCTCGTGCCAAGGCACCGCGAGTTTTGCAAGTGAGCCGACTTGACAATCAATGCGTGCGCACTTTTGGCGGAAGTCTCGCACTCCTCTCAACGTGTCGCTGTTTGCGACCGAAAACGTCTCACACTTTAGCAACTTTTTATGACATGAAGTGTTTGAGATAGACTGGCTCCTGAAGACTTTGCAACGTCTTTTTGATCAGGAACGCGACACGGGTGTGGCGTATTGGCTACACACAGATGAATCATGACTACGATCAGTTTTGGTAAAACCGTACGCGTATAGCCAGAACGCGCACGCATATAACGTCGCGTTTACGGAACTGAGATGAACGCCTAAGCGAACGGAGTTCCAAACATGTTATGGACTATTAGTATTCAAAATGACTCACTTCACGGCATATGACATCCTGTCTAGTGGTATTTGTTGTGTATTCTAGCTGCTACACAAATTTGATTTTCAGGTGTTTCGGTACCCTTTAAGGCCACGCACACTATCGCGATTTTCCGTTCGCCAGCGACTTACGATTTGCATCTGAAATATAAATCCGGAAATAAGTCAGCGTGTTACGACAACCCGACGATGAATGTAAGCTTTTTTATACTATTTTTTTATTTCGCGATCCAAGTCGGTGCAGTCGCTTACGACAAAGTCGTAAGTTCTGGTGGCTTTTAGGTTTGTCACTCGAATTGCATAACTTCGTGTCCGGCTTTAACTACGCAATCCTGAGACTCTAAGGAACTCGGGTTAACCCGGCGCACAGGTTTAACTCCGGACGTGCCAGACAAGAGCCTATAGATTGATTTTTTTTCGTTATTGCATAATCTTTGTGCTTGTGGTTCAAACCGTTTGCTTGCCATTCGTGAGCAATTCCTATAGGTCTCCACAACCATACAATGAGGAGTCACGTGTGCGAACACCAACAAAAACGTTAGTTCCGTATGGAGCGAATACGGTGTGGGAAGAAGCCTCCTACTCTTCACAACTCACGGTCACCACATAATTACATTTTGAAAGACGCCCGTACCTCCAAGATTGAGTTGTATCTTTCACTCCTTTCCTGGGGAATATCTTGTCGCCAATTTTTTTTCTTGATATACCAGTAGTGAGTATTCCTTGCATTTACTCTCCTGGCTTGCGGCAGCTTGGGTGTTGTCTAAATACGAGCAATGGACATGTTTTAAACTCGAACTGTCGCTAATTAAGCAAAACGTTTTCAAAGGCAAGTATTATAGGAGCTTTGCAAAAAAAGCAAATTCCTGTCAGAGAGAGGAGAAAGCTTCTTTTTATGCATACGTTTAAGCAATTTCTTTCATCTGTAAGCAAGTAACTCTGCCTGTCAGCAAAACCTTTTGTTTGCGGTTAGGCAACAGATTAGCAAACGAATATAAGCATTGTGTGCCAACTGATTGAATTTTTTAAATTAATTTTGCTTGAACGCGATACCTTATAAGCATTGGCCCATATGGCCCATTATATGCGTATTAAATCGGCATGTTTGACGGCCATTTTGAAAACGCCCTCTAACGAAAAACTGCAGGCGAAGCAAAAGTTTACCTCACTTTTTTGTTATGTCTGATGGTTTAGGCCATGCCTGTGATGAGTAACGTAGGGTACATTTCATGTACACGGGAACCCACCCAGCTAACCCACTAGATGGAAATTCTGTAACACAGCAGTCTATGGGGGAAAACTTGAATGGTCTCTCAATGATTTTTAATTTTTTAAAAGCACTTATTGACCATTTTGAATTCTACTAATTTCAAGGCTTCTATTTTTTGACCTTATCAAATCGACACTAGTAGCATGGGGGAATCATGGAGCTCACATTTTTAAATGGAAAAAAAATTGTCACTATGTGGTTGTTTCTTCTTTTTTTCCATAAAATAGGTAAACGTATTGTTGACCAGTCAAGTAATGTACGAGGAGAACGCGAATCCGGTATAATGTACATTGTATGTTAATATGTCACTGCGGCTCTGATATCGGGTGACGACAAAATCCAACTGACGCCATTTACGCGATTGACCTTAAATAACAGCAGACAGAAAATGAATTTCCATTTCAATGTCCATATTCGAGTCGCGAAACAGAGTCGAAGGGGGCAGGCACAAATTGAATTTATGCACCCGTGAATCAATCAAGCCGTATACAAGCCGTATTGAAAGAGAATATCAGATCATTCCCATAAAACAAGCAGACATTTATGCGACAGACAGTAATTACTTCATACTTCACCCAGCATGACAAATCACCTCGAAATCCATTTATGATTTCTATTTCTGTGCTAACCAAAGAAAAAAATCAAAAAGAAAAAACACCCAATGCGTGTTTAAGTGCTCTTTTAGTTTTACTCTTCCCCTTGCTATCATTTTATTTGTTTAGAGCACATCTAGTCAACGACCGCTCACACGTAGGGTAGAGTCAATCTCGGTTATTGCACTCGCACAAATGACAGTATCGTTAATACTTACATATCCAATAGAATGTATCGGAAATTGTCACGTACATGGGATTTAACATGTATTGACTAAACACAAACTGAGTTCAGAAGCAGAATGTAGAGTGTACTGAAAATATGACGAAAGTGCGGACATGCACGTTTCTTGGTCTCAAGTATTTCGTATGCAACCTTTGCTACTTTAAGTAACAAAAATACATGTAAAGGCTTCATTCACCTACGGACAAACTGATTTTTACTCAGCTGTCCACAATATTATTAGGAACAACAGGTTTGTTGGTATTCATTATTTTCTGTTCCTCTAACGCCTGTGAACTAGGAAAAATAAACTCGATGTACTGAAACATTTATAATTAAAAACTGTTGAGGGCGCAGTTAATTGCCAGTACATGAGACTGAAGTGATTTGGAACAACAACGTCATCATTGACAGCAACGTCATCGTAGTGCAGCAGATAAACGTGATTTTGAGTCATAATGGTTCGGTTGATGATACAAGGATGAAATTTGGTACAAGTATAGAGTGAAGGTCACCCTTTCAGAAAAAGTTCTGGCTACAAAAAAATTCCAAGATGGCTACCAGATGATTACAAAATTATGAGATATTTGCCAAGTTTTGTTGGATGTGGGTCAAAACTAAGTAAAATTTCAACTTCAAACTTGGGTGGAAGGTCATCAAATGGTCAAAAGTCACCGGCAGGGGTCAACAACCTTTTAAGCCCAATGCTTTTTTTTTTTAGCAAGTTTCTATTTATGGGATAATGGACGAGACACATTTTGGCGATAATCTTGTTCCTTATTTACCGTGTGACATCCTATCTGCCAATGCTACTTTTCTATGTGCCTCTATCTGAAAAAGTTTTGTCTTGTCTCTTGTTGTTTCCAGAACATTATTTTTTGTATTTCTGGGTCGATTCATTTTGTTCGAAGTAAAATTCGTGTGTCAATGTAACAAACACGTAGCCTCTTTAATATAGTAAACAAAAAAATGGCTCAAGATCAGTAGATATTAAATTTGCTCCACCGAAATTACCTTTAGTCAGACAATTTATTAACATTGTCAATGTGATTACGTAGGATAAAGGATTGGGTTAAGGGTGAACACCACCAGTAGTTTACAGTTTAAAAGGAAGCCCCAGAAGTGCAAAAATTAAAGTTCGGGATTTGAAAAACACGGGTAATTCGGATTGAGGAAGCTGATGCTTTTCGTAATGGTAAAAAGGAACTTGCCTCATTAATTAGTTGATTATCTCAATAATGCGCTAATAAAAGTTGGATAACAAATGTGTTTTCTCATCAGTAACGTCATCTTAATCATTATTAGAGTATAATTATAAATAATAATGCTGGAAAAACTTACTTGAATGAAATGCACAACGTTTCGTCCACTCCTGTGGACTTTATCAAGTGCAGTGAAGTACAATATTTTGAAATGCTGCGTTGCCTAGTAGTGTCGCGACGCATCTCGGCGTTGTAAACGCGCATCCCTGGATGCGCACTTGTTGCGATGAACGCGTTTTAACGCTCTGTCCCAGATGTGAGGTAAATTGAATCTAAGACCACCCTTTTTGTTGAGTGAAGGGGACTTGACTCTTTCCCATGCACACTGCCTCCTTAACACCTCTTCGGAACCAGTTCTTTTCCCTGTCCAGTATCATCGCATTGTCCGTGGAAAATGTGTGATTAGATGCCTGTAGGTGTGTGAAAACAGCCGAATCGGGTATATTTTCCACCGGAGTGGGCCTTCGATGCTGATTCATGCGCGCTTTGATAGACTGCTGCGTCTCACCGATGTATTGTTCCTTGCAATCCGCCTGGTCACATTTGATACCATATATGTCGGTGTATCGTATTACCGGACACTTTTTATTTGGATGCAGAATTCACACAATAAACTTGATTGATTTTCTTGAAAATCATATTTTTTAAATTCATTCAAATGTCTATATTAATATTTCAACAAAAAGGAAGAAAGTCACTTGATTAATCTGACGAAATCGGCAGTTGAACTAACCCCTTCAAAAATTTTCTTTATTTCGCGGCGCTGAAAATCGACCTGTATTGCCGGACACCGTGTTATGTCTATGGCAAAACGCAAAAGTTGCGCGAGAAGAAAATACACGTAAAACAAATAGCAAAATGACATTCTCAAAACAAGCTTGAAAGCCATTCACTTTGCACGGGCATTAGGAAAATTGGATTATTTCATGAAAAAGGCATGCATTTGTCATAGATGTGTAAATTTTCTAAGTTTTTTTTGTGTTCTTACCATGCGTCATACATTTCTTGATCACCCCACTCGACTCGCACATTCGATACGCGTAGTCCCAGTAGTACCATGCGTGGGCATACTATATTCCTGGTTTTCTCCCTGGGGGTCGGTCCTTGACATGTACCAATTTATTCCGTAATGTCTGAAATGGCTTGAAAGTTGTGACAATTCCTGCTTTAGTGAACGCTCTCTTTGCTCTTTCAGAAAGACCTGCGATGTACAGAATTGTTACAACGACCTTTTTGTCCTCTTTGGTTTGTGTCGCCAGTGTTGCGGTTCTGTCTTATTTACTTGTCTTCGTTTTTGACGTTGAGCTTTAGGGAAGGCCCCAACTGGGATAACCACATTGTTTCAGCGCTTGTTGGATTTTGTGTTTCTCCCTCACAGACTCTACAGGTGCACTGACAACCGTGTCTGCCCGATGAAATAGGGTCCTGATCACTGACAATTTGTGTATCAGCGGGTGATGCGAATTGAAGTGCAGATGCTGATTGGTGTGTGTCGGTTTCTGGTAGATACCAAAACTCAGAGATCCATCAGAGAGAATGTTAACCTCTACATCCAGAAAGGGTAGTTTGTTGTGTTCGCACGTTTCACGTGTAAAGGAGATATTGCTGTCAACTGAGTTGATATGGTTGAAAAAATCTTCCTTCTCTGATTTCTTCAGAATAACGAATGTGTCATCAACATATCGTAACCCACAACTTCGGTGGAGTGCCAGTGAAACTTGAAAGGACTTTCTTCTCAAAATCTTCCATGTACAAGTTAGCCACTATTGGCGAAACAGGGGAGCCCATAGCACATCCATGAATCTGAATGTAGTGCTGTCCTTGAAACGAGAAATAGGTAGTATCGAGACATGTGGAAACAATCTGAAGTACCTGTTCTACGGAGAGGGAAGTGCGATCATGCAATGTTTTGTCCTCATGAAGTCGGTCTTTAACAACTTTCATAACATCAACAGGTGGTATAGAAGTGAACAATGCACTGACATCATACGAGACAATACTCTCATCTGGTTGGATTTTTACGTCAGCAAGTTTTTCCACTAGATCTTGTGAGTTGCGTACATGATGTTCAGATTTTCCAACAAGTGGGCCTAGAATCCGGGCAGCAGATTTTGCTAGATTATATGTGACAGAGTCAATACTACAGACAATAGGTCTTACCGGAATTGGTTCAGGTTTGTGGATTTTCGGCAGGCCGTAGAATGCTGGTACTATACTCTAATAGTTATGCGACTGGATGACTAATAACATTCATAAGACTGTCATCTTAATCAGTTTGTGATGTTATTTTTCAATACCAATCTGGAGAATACGGAACTTTTTTTTCTAGAGCGTTATTTGGTCAATGCTCTACAGTCCATAATTTTTTAGTTGATAAATAAAGTTTGGATTATAGGCCTTTTCACGTCAGTTACGTTGCTAAGGAATGAAGATGCATTGGGACATAATTATGCATAAAAAACATCAATTGCCTTTTTTAACCTTTTCCTCGAATATCCATATGCATGGAAACAAACAAGAATAAGTGATTGCTTAACGACAGCTTCCCCCGAGGCTTGCCACTTATAACAAAACCAATATATGCAAACTGAATTCCAGTAATAGATATGAACTCATGCTCCGCGAGGAACATTTATGGATGTTCCGAATAAATTTGTATGCATAAGTGAATTAATCTTTTATATCTCCCATAACAGGAAATGCTTCCTCTCTCACACGAAATATTTTAATACATTATGCAGAACTCGCCTTTGTTCTCCCATGAATTTTATGGACCGTATCCATAAGGACTTGCTAAAGTTGCTTCAAACCAAAGATTGGTTTTGCTTTCTTCGTATGAATAAAATTTTGCTTGTGCTCCAACCATTTGCTTGTCATTAGTTATGTCTACACGTTCGGAGTTAACCCCGGGGTTAACCCCGAGTTCCTTAGAGTCTCAGAAATTCGGGGTTAACCCCGAGGTTTGTGAGCGTGTAAACGACACGGAGTTATGCAAATTCGGAGTTAACCCTAAAGGCCACCGCACACTACACGACTTTTGTCGTAAGACTGCACCGACTTGGATCCGAAATAAAAACAAAGCTTGTACATTTCGTACACGCTGATTTATTTCTGGGATTTATTTCAGATGCAAATCGGTAAGTCGTGCGACGGAAAATCGCATAGTGTGCGGTGGCCCTAAAGGCCACCGCACATTACACGACTTTTGTCGTACGACTGCACCGACTTGGATCCGAAATAAAAACAAAGCTTATATTTCGTACACGCTGATTTATTTCCGGGATTTATTTCAGATGCAAATCGGTAAGTCGTGCGACGGAAAATCGCATAGTGTGCGGTGACCTTAAGACAACTCCGACGATTTAACTCCCAGTTAACCCCGGGGTTAACCCCGAGTTCCTTAGAGTCTCAGGAATTCGGGGTTAACCCCGAGGTTTGTGAGCGTGTAAACGACGCGGAGGTATGCAAATTCGGAGTTAACCCTAAGTCAACTCCGACGATTTAACTCCCAGTTAACCCCGGGGTTAACCCCGAGTTCCTTAAGTGGCGTTTACACGTGAAGATAACACCGAGATGAGAATAACCCGGAGGAGATAAATATTTCCCCAATATTCCACCGTCGTCTATACGTGAGCTCGGGATCAACTCCGAGGTCATTGTTATTATAATGAACCTTTAGAATTCCTCACGCTTACACACAAGCTCCGATCAATAGGCCTTTTCATACTTTATTCAAATAAGTGGATGCTTTCTCTTACTTAGCGTAGTGACAAACTATTTCAGTCACCTGATCTTATGAATACATTTTAAATACTAAAAAGGGGGCAAATTGCATACATTAGTGTTGCTATGCCCAGCAAGCCTCTGGCAATCCTTCGGCACACTATCAGATTGTCGAGAGCAACCAAGGTATGCATGAAATTTGCATGCATTATGAAACTGGTCTCCTCTGTCAGCTCACAAGGGGGGAGGGGATCGTCATGTGCAATCACCTTGAGGTTTCAGGGAAGTATATATTTCCAATCAGCAGTATTCTTCTTCTTCTTATTATTATTGTCTTTATATTATTCTGATGAAAATTATCATTATTACTAATGGTATGATCATAATCATTGTCACCGTCATCACCATGATGATGATGATGATGATGATGATGATGATGATGATCATCATAACGTTACCATCCTCCTCCTCCTCCTTCTCGTCATCATCATTTTATTTCCTGTGTATATGGTTTCTGATCGCTGAGCAAGGTTATTCTGCCCCTAACGGAAAGCTTTTGAAAATATTTATTAATACATGTAATAAATTAGATCAGCCAATCGTTTATTACGTGATTTATTAATTGATTGATTGATTGATTGATTTATTTATTATTTATTTATTTATTTATTTATTTATTTATTTATTTATATATATATATATATATATAACACAGAAAAAACACGAAACATTTGATGCATTTTAAGTCCAACGTTTATTATTTCGATCCAAATTTTCGAAGCAGCCTCGCTTCTTCTTCAGGGATAACAGGAATATATGAAACGGATGCGACTCAATGATAATTATAAGCACACAGATTGCGCGTAATCATAATAGATACAATAATAACCAAACGCAATGACTAGCGCACGGTGCGTGCGCGTACTAAGATAATGATTAATGAGGTAAAGTATAATTTGCTCTAATTACTGTGAGATGATAAAATCATTATTACATTGCCAAAATACATAGAGAACTATATGAAGTCATATTTCATTATTATACATCACATTAATTTTTTATTCTACTTGACAACGTAATGTATGATTACTAATCGTTTGATTGCTGAAATAGAACGTTATAATTATTATATTATGTTCATTCTTTTTCTCAATATAAATTGATTTCTTCACTATTGTATAAACAATTAATGGGAAAATATATTAAATATAAAATATAAACAAATAGATATACTGTATATTTATGACGTATAATAATTTCATTGCTAACAATAAAAAAAAATGTTAATAGAAATTATGTGAAGTTATGATTTATTATACATCGAAAATCTTCAAATCTTATTCTTCTTCTTGATGACGAAATGCATAATTGCAAATCCTTTAATTGCAACTGAAAGGTAATATAAAGTTATTATGCTACACATTATTATACATATTTATTTATTTATCTATTTATTTATTTATTTATTTATGTATTTATTTATTTATTTAAGAGGATACCTTTCAGATAAAGATGCTTCTTGACAACGTGTTAGCTTGCCAAACATAGCATCAAATAATGTATGCAAGTTGTATGTGCAAGTGTTGAAAATGTATTCATAAGTACAGGTAACAGAAATAGCTCATCACTAGGCTTCGGAAGAGAAAACATCCATAAATTTAAGTACATTGTAAACAGGTCTATTGTCACACAGACCGCAACAGTTAAGGGGCTCTGGCTTTAAAGATAAATACTATGATTGGAGGTAGCCCTCAACTTAGGGGAAAACTGTTTTAGAATCAAGTGATCTATACAAGGATTCAGCTGTGACAGTTTAGTGGGCAAACGTTGACTCGGTTTAAACGAACTTAATTTATTTATCAATTATATTCACTGTGATAGGCAAATGTGTTGTATAGCTGGTTTTGATTAATCTCTGTTGGTAAACAAGATTAATGAAATACTGGTTTACCCATGCTTGATTCTCTTCAAGTGAATAAATTCAAGACAAATCCTTCCATCCAAAATAAACACTTCAGCTAGTGTATACTTCAGGTATGTCCCAACTCATATGGTTCTGGAGGCAATTTCACGTGTTCCCAATCATCGTCCTTTAAGCTCCGAGCGATGTGTGTAGCTTACACAACAATTTGGGAATCTGAGCTATCTCGCAAGTCTTCCGACTTAATCCTGGGGTTTCTCAGGGTTAGATTTTCGGAGGTATATGTCTGAATTTCATGCTCACGAATCTCGGTTTGACTCCGAATTCATGAGACTCTAAGGAACTCCGGGATCGCCCAGAGGCTAACTCCAAACGTGTAGACAACTGGGAGTTAAATCGTCAGAGTTATCCTACGTTTAACTCTGAATTTGCATAATTCCGTGTCGACTTTAACTCCGAATTCCTGAGACTCTAAGGGACCTGGGGGTAAACCATGGGTTTAACTCCGAACGTTTAGACGCGACTTTAGATTCTCAGGAATTCGGAGCTAACTCCTAGATTCGTGAGCGTGTAATTCGGTGTTAACTCCCAAGATTTAACCCTGAGAAATCTCAGGGTTAACTCCGAAAATTTGCGAGATAGCTCGGATTCCCAAATTATCGTGTAGCTATAAACATCGCTCGGAGCTTAAAGCCCAAGTTTAGTTTTGGGGATTTTTTTTTATTTGAAAGCTTTATGCCCAAAGGTCATATCACACCAATAACAGATTCTGAATATCTTTCGTTTTTTTTTAAATTAACTAATGACAAATCTCGGGGGTGGGGGACCCCCGAGATTTTCAACCATATTTTACATTATAACATCCAACGGGTTAATAAGGTGGTAAGGTTATCCGAGTGTACCTCATCAGAAAAAGCGAACTCTGCTCTTTCTGATGATGATGACGATGATGATGATGATGGTGATGATGATGATGATGATCATCATCGTCATGGTGATGACGGTGCCAATGATTATGATCATACCACTAGTAACAATGATAATTTTCATCAGAATAAAATAAAACAAGAATGATAAGAAGAATGCTGCTGATTGGAAAAGTACACTTCCCTGAAACCTCGAGGCGATTGTACATAATGACACCCCCCCCCCTTGTGAGCTGAGAGAGGAGACCAGTTTTATAATGCATGCAAATTTCATGCATACTTTCTGACGAAGGTTGCTCTCGACAATCTGATAGCGTGCCGAACGATTGCCAGAGGCTTGCCGGACATATCAACACTATCAATGTATGCAATTTGCTTTTGTTTAGTATTTAAAATGTATTCATAGGATCAGGTGACAGAAATAGTTCGTCACTAGGCTAAGGAAGAGAAAACTTATTTGAATAAAGTATGAAAAAGGCTTATTGATCGGAGCTTGTGTGTAAGCGTAAGGAATTCTAAAGATCTCAGAGTTAACTCCGAGGTTCATTATAATAACAATGACCTTGGAGTTAACCCCGACCTCACGTGTAGACGACGGTGGAATATTGGGGAAATTTTAATCTTCTCGGGGTTATCTTTACGTATAAACGCCACTATTATTGAGTTATTCCAACAATAGCGACGGATTTCAGTGATTGATTGACCTTCATCTCATGCTTGAAGGAATTCCTTGTAAGCGCTTACTAGTTTTTATGCATATGGCTCATTATATTTCTTATACTGAAGGGTTTTTTTTCTTCAAAATGTGATACCTGTTGAAGTTTTTGTTCAAAGGAGAAAACTTTAACATTGATTTTCCGAGTTCAGGAAATGTACAGAGGATGTCCCAGGTAAAAAAAAAATGAGGAAGGGAATTCGTTAATTGCATCAGTGTTAAATCGTGATTTTTTTTTACTTTATGTAGCGGACCGATTAACTTTAATTTCCAAGGTTGAAGAATGAAGGCACATGGGCGGGAGATAATTTTTATATAAACTCCTCAAAAAAAGTTTGGAAATCTGAGTTTGATCGCTTATATCTCCTGTTTCGTAGTACTTCTCAATGCAAACTTGGTATCATCGGAAAGATTATCTAATTTTCTTTCAAATAAAACCCTACTTTTTATGATTATAAAATAAGGGAAAGGGCATTATCTTAAAATGTGGTGTAAAGCGTAAATTGAAAAGCTGCAAAATGACCAAAGTTCGGTAAGTCACCCAATTGTTGCTGTTGTTAATGAGTGAGTTTTCCAATGTCTCTTTGGTTGTTATGCACTGTAATGTGAACACTGACATGGATTGAAACAAACACCTGCACAAGTAAACAAGCAACAACAACAAACAGTGAAACAACCAAATAAACAAACATGTATGGGCATTTAAAGAACTGGACATAAAGCATTTAATCTCACAAAACTTTCACCACATTAACACAACAAAGCAATTAAAAAAAGTAGGAGGGGCTTGATTTGCATGGATTTCCATGTTTATCTTCACATGGATCTTTGATTTCATCAATGTTCATTGATTTTGGTGACATGATAAGAGTTCAGTATCGGGTGAACGACCCACGTGCCTGCTCCACCGCCTGGCACCGCTTCCCTGTGCTGTTGATGAGCTTTGTGATTCGTTGCTGTGGGATGGCATTCCACTCGCCAATCAGTAATTGACGCAGACCTGCCAATGTCGTTGCATTTGTGACTCTCTTCCGTACAGCCCGGCCGAGTTGATCCCACAAATGTTCAATAGGGTTGAAGTCTGGGCTGTATGCAGGCTAGTCCATTGTCGTTATACCCTCTCTCTGAGAAAAATCCGTGCAAATCAAGCCCTGCCGTGTTTTTATTACTTTGTGGTGAAAGGTCCGTGAGATAAATGCCTTATGTCCAGTTTTTAAATGCCCATACATGTTTGTTTGTCTGTTTGTTTGTTTGTTTGTTTCGCTGTTTGTTGTTGTTGTTTGCTTACTTGTGCGGGTGTTTGTTTCAATCCATGTCAGTGTTCACACTAGAGTGCCTAACAACCAAAGAGACATTGGAAAACTCATTCATTAACAACAATTGGGTGACTAGCCAAACTTTGGTCATTTTGCAGCTTTTCAATTTACACTTTACACCACATTTTAAGATACTGTCCTTTCCCTGATGGCATAATCATATCAAGTAGGGTATCATTTTAAAGAAAATTAAATAATCTTTCCGATGACATCAAGTTCGCATTAATCAGTACTACAAAACGGGAGAAATACCCGATCAAACTCAGATTTCCAAACTTTTTTTTGAGGAGTTTATATAATCATCTGGATCACCTACAATCCTAGAGTATATATTTCATTCAGCCCTATGTTATGTAATTTGGAGAGTTTTAAAGAAATTTTTAAGAGATTATTTGTGGGAAATACTGTTACCATCGTTAAATTTTATCTTAAAAACAAAACAATGCCCGTGTTTTCCTATACTTTTCTGAATCATATTGGCCAAAAACACATCAGTGGTTGGGATCAATCAACACATCTCGACATATCTATGACGATATGTGTTGTTTACATGACACCGGTATCTTGGACAAAGCCAGCCACATACGATTTGAAAAAAAAAATCACATTCACCGTCGGCAAGGTAAAAGGTCTGCAAATTTCGGAATTATACACAATTTACACCCACATCCAACAATAACTTGGCAAATATCTCATAAAAATGTGGTCATCTGGCAGCCTTCTTGGAAAATGGCCACCATCTTGGAATTATTCGTGGCCAGGTAGCTGACCCCTGTCAGTGACCTTTGACCTTTGGTGACATTCAGCTCCATATGAAATATCTACCACCCTGGTTTGGACACAATTGGGCAAATTGAAGCAAAGTTATGAGACATAGTAGAAATTTGCCCCCAAAACTTAACGTTGGGCTAAAAAGAAGTGGTTTATCCCTGCCAGTGAAGCCCGGGGGGGGGGGGGGGGCACAATGTGCCCTCTACCAAATTTTTCTTCGCCGCTTCCACAATTTTTGACGAAATTCGATCAAACTTGGTGACTTTTCCTAAAATGACGATCATTTTGGTGTATAGTTTAGGGTAACCCGTGAAATCGTGTTGCCATGGCAACCACATTTTGAAGGAAATGTGTGTTATTTTTTGATGTTTGATTGTTTTTCCACTGCACAGAAGAGTTACTGTCACTTGTTTTTCATATCTGACATGAAACTTATGTTTCATCTATTTAGAAACATATTCAATGCATTTTTTTCTTTTTCTTTATTTTTCAAAGGCAAATGGCGCCAAAAGAATAAAAACAATAACAAGTATTGAAAATTATTTTTTTCTTGTTATTTTTCATTATTTCCAGTTTTAAATTATTAGATTATACAAGAATTGATGTATCAAAGTGTAATTCCATCGAAAAAGTGTACCAGAATGATAAAAAAATGCAATCATTTTGTTTTAAATTTCATAAATTCAAGGCCTGGTGGTGCCATCAATTTTACTACATCACAAGTAATCAATGTCTTACAGATATCATACTAAATAACAAATGTGCATTAACTGCGGTCTTGAAGCGATCCATGTTTGGAACATCAGGAAACACGGTTGGAGGGAGAGAGTTCCATAGCCTGGCTGTTCTGAGGATGTAGGAGGAAAGATGAAGCTGGGTGTTGGACTTGGGTATACTAACAGCATGTGGGTGACTGCTTGCAGAAGATCTAGTTAAGCGTACATGAGTTGTTACATTTGGCAGGATATGAGCTAACTTTTTGGTACAACCAATATTGCATAATAATTTGTGCATATACGCATTACATTCCCACTGTATGTATTGTAACAAAAAATATGAACCAAAAACAGTCAAAGTTTACTCAAAATACTTAATTTCTATCTAAAAATATGTGCTCGTGTATCATTATTGACAAATTAATCACTTGTGAATGTATACATGGGATATTATAGACGAAAACTTAGAAATATTCAACAAAATCTCTTTTTTTTTCTATATTTTTCATTATATTAGGGTAAATAGTGCCCCTATGTGGTGACCTTGAAAAATGTTGATGTTTGCGATTTGTAGAGTTTGGGTTGTTGTACATGTGGGCTAAATTTGAGAGTGATTGGTCAAAAATAAGGATTTTAGAGAAGGGGGCATAATGTGCCCCCCCCCCCCCTTGGGCCACGGAGAGCCAAAAATAGCTTGGGCTTTTAGGGTTAAAATGGTCATTGACCCAAGGTGATCCTTGACCCTTTGGTGACCTTCAGCTTACTATGAGACATCTACCACCCATGTTTGGTCATAATTGTGCAAATGGAGGCAAAGTTATGGGACATAATAGAAACTTGCCCCAAAACTCGACATTGGGCTCAAAATGGTAATTGACCCCTGCAGGTGACCCTTGACCTTTGGTGACCTTCAGCTATCACTCAAGTTTAAAAGAGAAATTTTACTCAATTTTGACCCAAATCCAACAAAACTTGGCAAATATCTCATAATGATGTGGTCATCTGCAGGGGCAGGGATCCATGTTTCGGATTGGGGGGCAAAAATTAAAAAAGTTAAAAATTTTGTATGTTTAATAGTATTATTATGCCGTGTTTAATAGTTTTATAGTGCTTTAAAATGCTTTTAGAAACATATATTTGAAA
>JZLH01S0622619.1:11243-22725 GCA_001188425.1 Eucidaris tribuloides | reverse complement strand
AGCGACGAGCAGTGATGTGAGGTGTGTGTTTGAGGGGGGGGCGCGGCCTCCCACGTGAGAAAATTTTTCGTAAATACGAACTAAAAAGTGTTTTTCTAGGCCATGGCGAAAATGCATATGTTTACAGGTATATTCACTGGTGTACCAGGATTTTTCAATAGGGGTAGACGTGGAAGGGCATCGACTAAAGAAGCCATGAAGCATCAAGCCGTCCCCCACACACCCACACACACCCACCACACACACACACGACACACATAACACACACGACACAAACACACACACACAAACACAAACCAAAACACACGGGGTCGTAGGACGGGGTCATTTTGTGTACTTCATTTTTTTAATTCATTTGTTTGGGGATGGCTCTTAGAGTTGGGGAGAGCTTTGGGGACGGGATTGGCGAGGAGAGTTCCCCAGGGTAAGAAAACTGCGATTTTCACCTTTAACTCTATATTTTTGCAGCGTCCGGTTAGCGACAAGATCGCACGATCCGAATATGTTCACTTTCGACTTTCAATTTGTGTATTCTGGCTACGTCTTAGACAAACCAATACCTCTCGTAGTGCGGATTTTTACCTTAGCGTATATTGAAAGCTTTCGCGCGCGTATAGCCGGCCGCCGAAAAATTCTGACATTTTTAAAGAATTTACCACGTCAATGAAATGATTTGGGGAGCAAAGGTATTGGTTTTGCCCCATCCCTCCCCCAAAAAACTGTATAAATTGAAAAATTCTACTTTCGTATGTTTTAAGCTGCCGTGAAGCCACGTGCACAAAGCAACTTTATATGTTGGTATCATTATACGACCTGCAATGAAAATGATCCGGCGCACTCGGGGCGTTAGACCACTCACTGCTGACATATTGTGTCTGACTCCGCCCGACCGCCTCTGACACCCAAAAAAAAAAATGACAAATTTGATAAATAATATGTTTACAATCAACGTGCGCCTACAAACATTTACACCTACACAATGTTGTGTTTTTTTGAGGCGCGAGCTGCTTCGCGCTTTAGCGCGACGGACGTAAAATTGTGTTTAACATATGTATTACTGCCTACTAGCAATTTTAGCGGGCGTTAACGCAGCCGAAAAATTTTGAGCATTTTATGATACCACGCCAATTGATAATATGGGGCCAAAAGTACTGTTTTGCCCCCTCCCTGAAAAAGAAATTTTAAATTGCAAAGAAAAGAATGATGTTAACAAGCAAGTAAGACACTACTATAACCATTAAACCTACACAATGTTTGAGATATTTTTTGTGCGGCTTGCGGCGGCCTGCAGAGAAAATGTTAACATACGTATTACGTGTACTTGCAATTTTACTGGGCGACGGCGCCGAAGGGCGCCGAAAATTTTGAATTGTTCTCTACTTTATGGCCCCCCCCCCCTTAAAAAAAGACAAATTGGATCATAAAGACGTATTATGGCCGGCAAGAATAGTCAAAGGAACTGACACCAATTGAACGTATTACACAAAATAATTAAATTGCTGCCGTGGAACGCTGTCAGGTTGTTTGGCCACTGGCTTTGCTGGCAATGTGGCGTACGGAACATATAGCTCTATCCGAAATTTCCAGATGCGTCTCCGCTCCACCCTCGCACTAGTACGGTGTCCAATAATGTGATACCGGTGTACCTACGACGATGGCCCTTCTGGCAGCATAGTCGTCAGCGGCGTGTAGGCTACATAATGTCATTATTGCAATTACGTGTATTCGGCGGTTTTTCACCGGGGTCGGAAGAGTGTGATATGGCTTGTCGCGGCCTCGCGCTCGTATTCATTTTCGCTATGTGATTAGCTATCCTGGCCAGATGAAATTCGCCCACGTTGCCCACGCGCCACACACTCGGAAAATATTGTTTTTGGAAGCGTACCTACGCGTTCTGTGCCGTGAAGCCACTGCCCTTAGATCTGGGCTCGCGGCGCGCGTTATACGAAGCTGAGGGCAGTCGTTCTGCAGGCAGGGGTGCAGCGCTGGGCAGTGGATTTTCTGGGTGACTTTTATTTCATTCTATTAATTTTTTTAAGCTAGGCTGGTAACATGGCTACGGACTGGGTGGGTTGAGTATTGGAGTAGGCCCTAGGTATGTGCTTTGTCCCGCGCCCACTGGACTGCGCTATGTGGGGTATACTTTTGATGGAAGGATATTCAACGCGCGCGGAAAGTTAAAAAAACGGTAAAGTGGATTTCAGGGAAGATGGGTCTGAAATAATATAGTTGGACTAGTGGGGTTATTTAGATGCAGCTTTTGCGCCCCTCGTGGACGTGTCTCGACGGGCGCAGGAGCACGGGAGGAGGCGTGTGGATGGGCGAACCCACGAGCCAGAATGTTTTTTGATCATACCCACGTATCAAAGACTGTTTTTTTAATCAACAGTAATACGATATTTAGAGGTATATTGTGAAAATTATTTAAGGATTGTTGTGAGGATTTCAAGACGAGGTACAGGTTAAGCGAGACCATGTGAAAAATGTAAATAGTAGGTCCGAGCGGAGCGAAGCGACGAGCAGGGAGTAGATTTTGCAGAAAATAAGGCTGTTAAAAACGTGTTGTTCTGGGCCCATAGTAAATACGATATTTTTAAACATTTTCATTGACGTCTTTCTATCAATATTGCCATCTGTGCTAGATCGCTTCAGGTTATATACTTATATTTCATTTAATATTTTTTTTTGTCGCGAAAATTTTTTGGCGGGTCTTGAGCCATTTTCTTGAGGAGGGGGGCTCAACAGTCGCCCGGCCCAACTAGGGGGCTCTTTCCCCCGGTAGAGTCCGCGCTGCTTTCACTTTAAACCTTGAAAAAAAATAATTACCCGAACTTTAGTGGTAAAAACACCTTCACACTCATGAGACGCGAATCTTTTTTCGGCAGATCGCTCTACTCGCCGCGCGTGGAACGCCTCCGAGGACTATATACCTCAAGCCGGTAAGCCCTGTCACACCGCTTACGGCGCATTTCTAACCGACACCTTGGCGCTCACTTTGAATTGAAACCAATGATGAGAATAATATTCACACATCTTCTTGCCGTTTTATATGTTCGATCAGCCAATCAACTAAAGCTTATTTAATATCATAAAATAGGGCATTCGGGCGGCCGAAGTGACTATTCTGGGGCAAAACATGCACCACACCGCTAGTTAGGCCGTATCCCGGTCGCTATCTTTGCCCCCCCCCCCCACCCACTCACACGACACACGACACACCCACACCCACACCACACCCCACGACACACACACACACACACACCACCACACACAACACACACACACACACACCACAAAGTCCAACGGCGAACAACACACACACTACACACACACTTAAACCAACATAGACGCAAAAAAATCCTACGCACCCGGCGAGTAATCGTAATTTGAGAGATATTTATTGCCAGATAAATAATTCACTCAAATAAGAATCGGCTCGATTTGATATTTAATAAGAACATGCTTCAGCCACGTTACAAGAATAGAAATTTCATTTGAACCACTATCTAATTGATTTTTTTAAAGAACTTACTAGATTTATACCTTTATAACTTAAGCCATTCCACTGAAAAGGTTAAATGAGTCATGAGCTATATCTCATTTTCAAAACGAATCGAGGTATTACTTAAGTTGCATTCTTCATTTTTTAATTCGAAATGGTAGAACTTAAATTTCCACCACGTTCGCAACATTCTTGTGCTGTCTGAATAGTCTTTTCTCCACTGGCGTAGCTAGCGAGTCCAGAGGCTCAAGACACCCCTCCCCTCCCCGCCCACGGCGGAAAATATGTCGAACTCCGTCCGTGGGACCGAAAGCCTCTAATTTGTGGATCGGGTGCCACGCGAAGCGAGTTGATTCCAACACGCGTGTCCGCGGCTACTCGGCGCAGGGTCTGGCGGAACGGGACACCGGGGGGCGGTGAGTCGCCTCCAGGGTTCCCCTTCTGTTATTTTCTTCTGGGGCGGAGGGAGGGGGGTCTCTGTTTTTTTCAACACGTTACACATGGCGATACCCGATGCTACAGCGCCTTCCCCGCACGTAGCAAGTTCCGGGGTACGCCTCTCTTCTAGCCTGACGATGACCAGATATCACGACGATCTCAATCAATGCCGAGTTATGTAGGGAGACAGGCTGGTACCGGTCAAAGAGGATTCAGACACTCAAGCGTGGGCGCCAGGCCTGACGAGGGAACCGGCCCGGTACTTAAAAGAAAGCAAATTAACTTGAAATCGGTGTTCGAGATATAACATATGTTGTCACCTAGCCACCGGTTGTTACTTATCTCGGTGAATAATGTGTCTTGGCGATGGGTCCTCGAACAGCCGAGGCACGGCAGGTATACCTCGGGTCGTGAATGACTTGGGTGAGGGTCGGCGGTCCACCTCGCAGGAGGCGGTTGGTGGTAGCTTGATCTGTATGCGATTTGCATGACCTAGAGCCGAATGGATGCATTTTGTTGGCAATACATACAGCATGAATAATGTGAACTCTATATGAATGATTTTTAAATTTTGATTTTTTTGTTTTAGGTTTTGCGCTCAAAACAATATATTCAATGACTTTTGCTAATTTTATTAGCAAAAAGTATTATATCTTTTCGGTAAAAATTGTTACACTTTCCTGGATTTAATAACTTCCTGTCTGTAGGTACATGCACGTCCATTGAAGCACGCCTCATCTACGCACAGCAGAGCAGGTTTCGTACAGGGGGTAATATTGTATCTACTACACTGTACAACCCTTACTTGCAATGAGATGGGGCTGACATCGCTTTCCACGTTGACAGTTTAGAGAAGCATAGGCATGTCGAATACGTAAATATATCTAAACAAACAATAATATTCTAATCTTCACGAGTCGGTGCCAAAGGCTAAAGCCGACATCTATGCACCAGTCTGAATCTTCAGACTCCACCCCTGCTGATCAGGGGTCGCCTGCAGAGAAAGGTTCATGAATAGCGTGTCTGACAGCTCAGACTAATTTCTTATTCCACTTTCGCTATCCTTCCTCTTGAATGCTGGCTTTCTCACGAATGCCAAAATAACGAAGGCGAGAGGCGATATGGAATATACGTGTTTGGTGTGTGTGTGTGGTTGTGTGCTTGTGTGTGATGTGATGTGTGTGTGTGTGTGTGTGTGTTGTTGATGTGTGTGTGTGTGTGTTTGGCTATGTGTGTGTGTGTGTGCTGTGTGTGTGATGTGTGTGTGTGTGCGTGTTCTGTTGCCTGCGTGAATGTCGTGTGTGTTGTGTGTGTGTGTGCGTGCGTGTGTGCGTTGAAAGATATAGATGGTCTGTCTGTCTGTCTGTATGTCTAGTCTGTGATGTCATGTGCGTTGTCATTGTGTGTGTACATGTGGGTATAATCTGTATATTCTGTACGTGCTTACATATTGTCATTGCGTGTGTATATGGTGTTATGTTATTGTATTTTGTTGCTGTTCAGTGGCTGATTTGGTGTTTGTCTGTGTGTATCTACGTTGTGTGTGTGTGTGTGTGTGCTGAGTGTGTGTGTGTGTGCTGTGTCGTGTGTGTGTTGTGTGTGGTGTGTGTGTGTGTGTGTGTGTGTGTGAGTGTGTGGGACTGTGTGTGCGTGTGTGTGTTGTCGTGTGTGGGTGTGTGAGTGTGTGTGTCCCTGTGTGTGCCATGACTGTGTGTGTGGGTCATGTGTGATGTGTGTGGTAGTGTGTGTGTCTGTGTCTGTGTTGTGTGCTGTGAGCGATGTGGGGTCCTCTCGTGCCCGGGCTGTGTTGTGCTGTGCAAGTGTCGTGTGTGTGTGTGTGTTGTGGTGTGTGGTGTGTGTGTGTGACTGTGCTGTCGTGATGGTGAGTACTACGATTAGCGCCTTGTAGAGCGGGTAGCAGAAATGCTTACAGTGCCATTAATGCAATATTCGAAGGGGGGGGGGGGGTATTACGTCAATTCGTTCACTACGCCAAAATCCATCGCCAATGTAGGGTACTGTTTAAATACTCGAATTAAGTACTCACGTTTTTAAGACATCGTTGTTCTGCCCAGTATACCATTGCCTAATCACGTGCCACGCTTAAAAATGATGGGATGCGGGGTCTTTTGAGGACAAAAAATGCCACCCTCTCCACCAATTATCATATATGGAGTGTTCTTGCCGGGTCAGACGAGAATCTATCAAGCCCTTTGGTGTTTAGCTGCTCAGAGAGACTGCAACTTTTTATATAAAAAAAATAGTATCAATGATGAAGTCAGGGTCTCTGCGGGCTTATAAAAAAACATATTTCAAGTTACATCACGAATTTCATTGGATTTCACACCAAGAAATACTCCTTCCACACTAAAGAAAAAAGCGTAAATATGTAAATAAAGTATAGAATAAGTAAAATAATGAATAACTGCGAAGATTAATGAAACAAAAAGGTCAGGTAAATAATAATGAATAAATTTCTCAAATTTAAACAAATAAATATCTGAAGGTACATACTGAACAACATTGAAGAGATAAATGAATCATATCAATCAATAGGAAAACGACGGAGAGTCGTGGATGACTTTTAATCACTGTTAAAACAAACAGACATTTTGTATTACAGCGTTCAATCACTTACAGTATGAGGCAAAGAGACATTGGAACTTGAAGTGCAAATCGTGAAAATCAATTCGGTGTATGTGAAGATTGTGTGGCATTGTAGGAATGCCATGCTCTATGGCTCACATGTAATATGCGTTGCGGTTATCCCCATTGAAATACGATGTGCAAAAGATGCCTCTACAGATAAGGAATGCTTGATCACTATATTGCAGATTCTTCCACGGACAAAACGAAATGACAGTTACGGAACACTCCGTGGAATACCTTTTCGTTTAGTTAAATATGTAAGCTGGACCAGGAGTTGGCGCAGAGTTCTGAAAATTTGTCGGTGGCGCGAGTGTGGGGGGGGGGGCGACGTGATATTTCATGGGCCAAATTCATGTCCGTACACTGTTAAAACAACCAAAATCAAAAGGCGGCGACAATTATCCCCCCCGCCCCCAATAACAAAGGATAATTTTCATAATTCTGAAAACAAAAGGGACTCCATTCTCCCCGGTGGCGCCACCCCGGAGCTGGATGCCAGTTTGCATAAGGATAAAAACTGATTTCCATTTTTTTGCAAAAATATAATGACTTGACAAGAAGTAAATAAGAAAATGGTACAGGCGAGTTTATACCCGGGGGTGGGGGGTCTCGCTCTTCCACACGGCCTGGCCTACGCGACCCGCGTCAGAAAAAGCCGTCGTAAAGGGTCCCGTTTTCCAGACCCTCGGGCGTCGCTCGACGTCTTTTGGAGAAAAGCGGTAGCTTTTTCAGCGACCGGCTTTGCTCGCCGCAATCGCCACTTAGAGAGTGTTAGCCTTTTCTCACACTGTCACGAGCGTTCTAGGGATACTAATTTGGTTATGGTAGGATGTATCGCACATTTGAGTGGGTGCATATTTTTTGTGCATCTCACTCACATCTCCAAAATGAACGTTTTGTCAATTTAAGCGGGAGATTCATTCATGGAATTGTTAAGTGAACCTCTTTCGGGCGGTTGCGCCAATGTACGCAATAATCGTTCTCAGGCATGAGAAGGACACTCTGCGCGCTGGGGTATCAAATTAGTTGATTTCACTGTTTACGCACTTAGGGTATCAAAATTAAGTTGACGATTCTATGTTCACGCCACTGATTAGGGCTATCAGAATAGAAGTGGATTTCCTGGGAGTTCACACCAGCTTAGGGTAGCTTTTCTGATGTGTTACGCCATTTATGGGGTTGCCAAATATTTGTTGTATGTACGCGCTCACTCACGCGCTCTTTGCGGTTGATTTCTGAGGTTGTTGCGAACCACGGGTGAGACATGGCGTGTGGATGAGCGACCCCGACCCCCCGGGAGTTTATATTGAATTATTATACATGAAATTGCAATTATACTTTTCTGAACATATTGCTTACATTTTGGAAATTTAAAATATAATTTCGACCTGGTTTCAATTCAATTCATGTTACATTTTGTTCCACTTTTGCATACTTTTTGTTTATTGAATTCGAAAAAAATGTATTTTTAATTAAATGTTGAAGCGTTAATTGCATTGTTTGCTTAAAATACTAACCTTAGGCTCACAAGGAACTACGTGACACAAATCTCTATTTGTCGTTTTCATTTTTGTCCGGTTACGACCCGGTTACGACCTTGGCCGGAATACTCCAAATTGATTAAAATGGTTACGTATACTGAAATCCATCTGACTCATACTTTCATTACTGTGATTAATAAGATCATTACGCTATAAACAATACATCTCTGACAGTAATTACCGACCATACTCCTTGTTTGAAACGGTATTGAACGAATATTAAAAGCTTGTCTGTGATATATTTCTCATTAATTCGTCTCACACAGCCTCGAAAAGTCGACCGCCACACACCGGGGAATAAACAGTACAAGGAAAACAATAAACAAACGAAAGCTCGGGGTAACCCTGATGTATGCCGCCCCCGTGTCTCGGTATGTTTAATTGAACTGAAATATTACCCGTATTCGTAGCGATTATGATTCAGCGTTTCCGAATTCCCAGCAGACCGATCAATAATTCATCTGATTTTTAAATATTCTATTGAAAATTGTGCAAGGAGTACTTTACATCTGGCACGTTCAGGGTCTGTCTCGAGTGATGACCTTGGGAATTTCTAATTACTATTTTCTTCATTTAGATTCAGGTGCTGATTTGGTTGTTATGAATGTTCGAGTGTCGTGACTTTCATGCATTCTACACGTGGCAATGATCACTCATGCGGTCGTTCACCAGGGAATAAAATTGTGTTAAAACTCATTTAATGATCTTGTCAACGTCACAATGTTTAGGCATTCCCAAATTTGTAATCGGTTCTACTACAGTGACCTTGGAGCCAAATATGACGTCCACTGATGATTAAAAACCATTTCTGCCAATTAGAAATTAATAAGATTGTCGCGTTTGTTTCTTCAATTTCTAATTTTTATTTCAAATTTTCTTTTTCAAGTTCATCATAATATGGGCACACATATCAAACGGGTACGTTGATTACACACCTGGGACGCTGTACATTTATGAGTTCTTCCATTCGTGATAACCACTGAAGAATATAACAAGCACCCACAGTATCAACACCACTATACGTAGAAGTAGTAAAAGTGGCAGTATAGTGGTAATACATGTACTTCTTCTACTTGGGGAAAGCAGTAAAAATAGTAGTCACAGTGGTAGTAGTAGTAGTAGTAGTAGTAGTAGTAGTAGTAGTAGTAGTAGTAGTAGTAGCAGTAGTAGTAGTAGTAGTAGTAGTAGTAGTAGTAGTAGTAGTAGTAGTAGTAGTAGTAGTAGTAGTAGCTAGTAGTAGTAGCAGTAGTAGTAGCAGTAATAGTACACTCATGCTCATAATTATGGAATATCTTGGAGACATTTTAGAAGTTGCCATTTTCCGGGAACGGTACATCTGGGATTAATATTTGCTCACCCCAGGTGAAACAAGTATAATCCAAGTATTTCAGGAATGCTGAGCATTTTGTAGCGTCCGACTCGACGCTAAAACCTGTGTTTATAAATGGCGGTATTCAGAGTTGTTGTTGGGTCACGTGGTGGTTACGCGCATTATTAAACTTGTAACAGACATTTCTAATGCTAATTTAATGATAAATGACATTTAATATATCAAAATTTATCAGTTTTTAGTGTTTTTTTTATTACTTTAATTCAATACTTTTTTCATGTTTTTTTTGTGCATTAAAAAAAATAAATAATTAGTTTTGCGCTCAAACGTATTTTAGTTTTTAATTTAGTCATCTCATGAAATCCAAAAATTGCTTCACATACTGCGTTTCTGTGAAATAAACACTTGTCTTGAAAATTTTGGACGATACTGGAGAAAGAACTTAAGTATCAGCAAAATATTATGAGCAGGAGTATAGTAGTAGCAGCAGCAGCAGCAACAGTAGTAGTAGTAGTAGTAGTAGTAGTAGTAGTAGTAGTAGTAGTAGTAGTAGTAGTAGTAGTAGTAGTAGTAGTAGTAGTAGCAGTAGTAGTAGTAGAAGTAGCAGCAGTAGTAATAGTAGTAGTTTTGTGTACCTTGTTCGTTAAACCTTAATCCGTTGATGATTACACAAAAGTGGAGACTGGAGTAAATAAAATTCTTAATTTCCCGTTGGTTCATTGTAGAGCTGGGAATTTCAAAGAAAGAAGGAAAATATGACTTTAAGAGCAGCTTGTCAAATTGATCGATTTAAGTAACGAGTCGGAATAAATAGATTAATCCCGTTAGTCAAATCATTTCAAAGCGAAATCGATTTGTTCGCGTGATGAGGTTAACGAATTCCACTAGATCGCTCATTGTAAAAACATATTGGGTTAATCAGCTTAATAATCTCGTTAAATCAATCATTGTTAGAGATGTAGGTTAGGGCACAGATGCCACCGTTATTTGCATAATAACATCGATAATCACATTAATGCAGAGGTTTAAGATCACTGGGTATTTCTTAACCTAATTCATTGCCAATTAAACAAGAGTTAACGAATTATTAGCTATAGGCTTCCTTCCATTTACAATTTAAATAATTACCATCTATTTTGATACTTCGAGAGACGATTACACAAATCAGGCTTATTATTGCGTAATTAAAATGGATTTATTCTTATTGTTTTGTTGACGATGGTAATATGCAAAAAAAAATAAACTATGGACAAGCAAAACAAACAACCAAACAACAATAAAACAAAACAAAGACACTATCATTAATATTCAATATTCATTAGCACTTCAAAGCAAAAACATTTTTTTCGGTAACTTGTGCTGTGGACGCTTGACAGACATGTCCCAGAACTTGATTACTCATCAAAAAATAAGAGTAAAAATTTCACCATTGGAGGTTGAAAAATGAAAAAGAGCTATTTAAGTGTGAATTTATAGAGAAAATAGTGATTTCTGCTTCTTCTGCGATAACCTCAGAGACCACTCAGCTCGTCACAGAGGTCACCTTAAGAGTGACATTCACACATTTCCATACCAAGTTTACTTCACCCTTTTCTAAAAAGCGCCCATTACTTAATGAACCATTTCACTCTTTTGCGGGAGTACCTTGCTTTCAAAACGTAGTTCTTGGTCCCTCCTGACGGCGTTTTTACATAACATGAAAAGATTATTTTTTAAAGGGTACATTTGTTACATTATATCGTATTCACAATAGTTCTACTACATAAGGCTAAGACACCTCCATATTATTTTTCATCAAATTGATCTTCATGTAGGACTAGGCAGAGTAGTTCAAAAGAAAATAATTGAATGCTCACATCACAGCAAATCGTGAAGTACAAACCAACAATTTTTTAGTATTTTGTTTGTGACTTTTTTCCTATCTTATATTCGATTATCATTCAGCCTTGACAATAAAAGATTCATCTTTATATATTTTCACAGACGACCACCTCTGTTAGAAACACTCCATCTTTGAATCAG
>JZLH01S0622606.1:1124-12689 GCA_001188425.1 Eucidaris tribuloides | reverse complement strand
GGGGCACGAAGAAAGCCTACAGGCGCCTCACTTCAGACTCCACGACGGTTACAAATTCATGACGTGATCGATTCTTTTCCAAACCACCGCTGATATTTGCACTTGCGCGTCGATTTTGCAAGAATGAAAATCTCATCAGTCAATTGATTAGATCGTAATCGTTTGCAATCGTTCTTCTCTCGAACAGATTTATGGCAAGGTCGATGGAGAGGGCTTGTCCTCCAAAATGGATGATGATGAGTGTAGTCTCCGAATACAGGCGACAATGGCATGGTTCGTATACGTTTACCGCAATGCCGAACAAGCAGACCATGGGCAATCCTCGATTTATAACGATAATACACTGTAAAATCTACGGTGTCAAAAACAACACCAGTCGGTGTTGGGAGAGGACCGAACCTTCAAGATACACCATGGAGTTTGAATATAACACCAAATAGTGTTGATATAACAAACATAATGTGCTATAATAACACCACTGTGTGTTGAACTAACACCATGAATTTAACACTGGTATAAAACACTTGATGTAATCCTCTCACAACACCGACTGGTGTAATTTTAACACCACTGTTTTTGCGTTGCATCAATACACATATGAACCGCAATGCCTCAAATATGATACTCAGATATATTACGTAAATCGATATTATTCAGATAATGCTGATCATGATAGGATATGTAAACTGAACTTGTATTCGTTGCAAATTTGATTTTTCTCCTGAATTATATAATTACCTAAATACCTACCATCCCCAATGACCCGATGATTCCTGCTGTTCACAGAGGAAACGGGTTCCGGGACTAAACATCATTATTTTCGAGTACATGTTTTTCCATGAAAACGAGACATATGGCAAATGCGATTCTGACAAGCAATAAAGTAGCGTATACAGAAAACAAACTGTTGTTAATATATTTACAGTTCACAGATATTCATCTTTTTTTTTCCTCCAGTTATACATTATTGGATGACATTTTTTTCCTGTTGTTGATATGTCCGTCAATATACATTATTCCTCGAAAGATTCTGAAATAATTAATAATTTTTCGTTTTCTGTGGATGAGAAGAAAAACAGGATGACATAGAAATTGGAATGGATTTATTTGGGGTATCACAGGAAATAATCGCATTTCTTGCAGCTTCAGTATTGAAATATTGCAAACGACATATTTTACTGATTATCGTATGTTAGCAGGCAAATTATTTGAGTGATTGGGATGGAAATGAGAGATACGTGCTTGTTGCACAGGGACCACAAGAGAAGAAGACCTAATGGGTTTGGCCCCATGCATAATTACAAAACTGAAAGTAATATACGTGTGTGGTGTTGAACTGTTAATAATGCTTTATGAACAGTTCTTGCTTCTTACTTTTTAAAGCCACAGGCTATCAATGACCACAATTTAAAAAAAAAACAATGTGAGCTACATGATCCTTCACGCTCTACGTGTCTTTGATAAGGTCTAAAAATGAAGACCTGACCAAATTGTATTTCAAAATGATTATTCAGTGCTTTAAAAAAATGGTGAAATCTACTAGGGCCAGGGCCTAGTGCTCAGGATGACCGGATTCACCTACCCATTTCCTACGGTCCTACCACAGACTTACTTTGTACAGATCTAAGCTATTTTACATTCCACCGCAGTGAAAAATTGTTCATGCCTGCATATCTTGCCAGTGGCAGCATAACTTTCCAAACTTTTGTATTCTAATTGTTTTATTGAACCATAAGCGGTACTATGTAGCTCATATATCACAGTTTGACAATTTTTCGTTAAATTGAAGCTCCATATGGTTAGCCTATGTTTTTAACGTGGTTAAAGGCACTACTGAACACTGTGGACCATCATTCAAATAAAAAAAATAAACTGTTATATCTGAGTTACATATAGTGCTTGAATGGACAAGTAAACATCATATAGAATAAAACACTTCGGACAGTCATGCTACCACTGGAAAGGTATTGTATGGATAAACATCACATGTGACTTATGCATCCAGTGTAGGGCCTATACTCTTCACTGTAATATACAGCAGTCTATGGGGTAAATTAACATAGCAAACCTGGGAACTTATGATATAGTTTACAGTCCAGACAGCAACATATGTATTTCAGATTATTTTAAAGGGCAGTGACATGATTGGGAGAAACAAAAAAAAATGCCTCTTAAACCAAACTGGTTGAAAGGTATATGAATGGATACACCAGCTGGAGTGTATCTCCTGGCTGGAAGGATGTATCTTGAATTTGTTTACTTAAGCCAAATCAAGCATGAACATACTAGCATTTAGTTTCTCTCAAGCCCCGATAATAAAATACATTCCATGGAACCCAACACAACACATGTGTCTGTCACAGGGCATACAGATTGAATTCATTTTAGAACGAGTCAACTTTTGACTACCAAAATCACAATGGAATCCTTGCACAGTTTACTTGATTGTAGAATAGTTTCACCCCAAGTTAAGAACTACCCCCAATCATGTCATTTACCTTCAAAGACCCAATGTTATAATATGAATAATATCTACACAAATTCTACAAACCGCAGTTATGCAGTGTTTCATCGTCTAAAGATAAATAATTAGTCAAGACACTCTGCTTGTCGTCTGCTAAAGGTTGAGGGTGAAATATCCAACACTGATTTATATTGAAGACGATAAATCGGTGCTTGCGGCCGCGGCTATACCTCGCGAAAGAGGCAGAGACCCGCTAACTGTACAGGCTGATTTGAAGTCGTTAGCAGTACAAATACGATGTGCACGTTCATGACAGGGACTGGTGTATAATTTATACATTCACACACACAAACACACACACATACACACAGACACACAGACACACAGACATACAGACACATACACAAATACAGACCCACACAAACACACACACACACACACACATACACACACACACACACACACACACACACACACACACACACACACACACACACACACACACACACACACAAATACAGACCCACACAAACACACACACACACACACACATACACACACACACACACACACACACACACACACACACACACACACACACACAACACAACACAACACAACCACAAATGTAATCAACATGAATACTATGCTAGTCCGGACTTCTCATGCTGATTATATTGACATAACACAGCGTACACAGTACAGTACTTCTTATCTGCATAATCAAGAATGTTCTGATTAGGTAACTCTACACATCTCCTATATTGATTCACAGTGCAATTCAATCAACGGTGACCACGTGTACGATGTTAATCAAGGAAGTATGGTGAGTGGCTTCGGTTTTACTGCGGCACGCTTCAATGTAACACAACCCCCCCCCCCACCTCCCACCCCGTCCCCCAGGCCATCCACAATACAGCCACGGTGATGTGATGGGCGAAAGAACAGAACACAAAGCAATTACGTGAAATTCGTCCGGGGTAGATGTTGAATCATTTCAGACTCTAAGATCATTCAAAAGCTTTATTGATGTTTCATAATTTTCATGATTTAACGTATTTTTTAGAAACTAGATCTGAATACATATCTTAAAGGGTATTGACATGTTTGGGGAAAGTTCAAAAAAAGGCCTCAAGAACCAAATATGTTGAAACATATACCAAAATATACACCAGTTGGAGTGTATTTCCTGGCTGGAAGGATTTGTCTCGAATTTGGTTACTTGTGGAGAAATAAGTGTTCATTGACGCGTACAAAATAAAGCTGGTGCCCCAGCAGAAATTGAACCCACACTAAGTTGCACAACAAATTTGCCTATACACATCACACCCTTGAACTGCCACAGCGGTGGGGTATGAAATACCCACGATCTACACATAGTCGTCTATGGGAGGAAATGGGTAAGGTGAATCCGGTTAACCAAAGTACTCATTGGGTTTCACTTTGTTAAGCATGAAATAATCATTTTGAAATACATTTTTCTTTTCAGGGTTTCATTTTAGACCTTGTCGAAGACAATTAGAGCAAAGAGGATTAGGCTATGTAGCTCACATTTTTAAAACTCTGGTCATAGTTAACACTGTGGAAGACCCGTTTAAAAAATTGTCGAACTTTGCTATCTGACAGTGTTTGAATGGACAAATAAACATCCTAGAACACAAAAGTTTTGACAGTTACGCTGTCACTAGTACAATATATGCAGATACAAATTGGCACATTAATTTTATATCAGCCGATATGAAATTCTGCAACACATCAGTCTATGGAGAAAAGCTGGAACGGTCTCTCAATGATTTTCACTTTTTTAAAGCACTTAATGATTGTTTTACACTGCAGTTTTTTCAGGGCTTCATTTTTAGACCGTATCAAAGACACTAGTAGCATGGGGAATCATGTACCTCAGATTTTTTTAAACTGGAAACATTGTTATACAATGCCTTTAACATAAATCATTATGCATCATTATACATCTGCGAACAAAAGAGGCAATTACACATTAAAATGAGGACGTATATCATCGCAGACTCTGCACAGACTGCTCATTAAATATTTTCACACTTCGTCTATAGGTCGACGTGGGTTCAACATGTGTGAACAACGGCACATAATTATGCGATGCATATATGAATTGATTTAATTCTATTGATTCAGTTGCGTGTTACTCCCTACTACTGAACCGTGCAATTACCATGTACAATGCAGGCTACCTAACACTGTGGAAATGTATGCATGATAGTCATTTTACGCGGTATTTAATTTACGGTGTTTTTAACAAGTTGTGTTTTGACACTTGATGTGTTTTCTACACCGACATGTGTTATTCCAACACCCTGGTATTTTGGAATGACCAGCTCTCATAGCGTTACATGTAAAAATATGCCTCCACATTAATGTAATTTTCTTTCGTCAATTCTTCATCATTTCATTAATATGAATATTTTATCATATATTTATGTATCTACGTGTAAAGCATCTTTTTATTTACTTATAATTTCTTGATAAACATGTATTTATATTTTCATCAATTTACATTTTCCTATATTCATGTTTTAAACTATTCATATAATCGTACATCTATCAAGATATTTACAACGTTTATATTAGGTACTTGGAGGGTGCACCTTTCACTGAAAGAGTTTCCTTATAATAGTTCGATATCAGTTTAATAAAAATGTTTTGCTTTGATCAAAACATCTTCACTTTAAACTTCTATCAGGAAGGCAGAATTTCTACTAATAAAGAAATAAATCTATAATTTATAAGTTTTGCATTGAAAACCATGAAATGTCAACAATTAAGAGTCGTAAATATTTTGGAGTTTCTCCTTGTGATAATTTCAAGAAAATTGTCCTTTCCCTTCCTAACCCCCCCCCCCTCCCCAACTACATGCTAATGTGTTCTGCACTTCAGTTTGCAATGATCTTTCACTTATATGATTTTCCGTATAATTTGTAGCTGGGGACTGGGATTTATTTAAAATTGCGAAGGATGACAGGGCATGTACGATAACTTATACTTATATGACGCGAATTACAAGCGCGGTACATGTTACTCAATCGTAATAATAATAGAGGAATAATGAGCATGTCTGGCTTGATAAGATGAGAAAACGAACAATTCGACGCGTTCCTATTGTTACCCATTCGGAAGTAAAGTCTGTTTTCTGTATGCCCAGGCGGCGAGGCATGCGAGCAATCTCATGTGATTTAAACCACGAAATGAAGAAATCTGTCGCCATAACAATCAAATTGGAGAAACGCGCTTGAGACAGAGCGCGCGGGGAGCAAGAAAATGTCTAAAATTAGACGAATTCATCAGTTTCCTATGAATTTGTCATGAGGTAGTCATAAACCCGTCTGACCATAGATATGATCGGTTTTGCATCATAATAGGACAGAAATATAAATTTATTATCACGAAGGATATACGTTGGCTATACTCCTTACTGCTAGTCGTTATGCATATAGTAGTATCGTTGTGATACGCATAGTTTACCACACACATGTACAATTATGTGTGTATATATGCATATTTATTAATCATAAAACACGGGTCAATTGAATTTCAATGTTGTTTGTAGTTACATGCGGTGAAAGTTTGATTTTGTTAGCCTATTATAGACCAACAGTGTTTCATGGTATTATACTCATGCCAATTACAGAAATTAACTCCTTTTTAGCATTTTTTAGCATAAGGTTAGGGATCGTTGTACGAAACATATTATGCGACCCCTTTAAGTCCAATTTAATTAATTTTTAAATTTTCAGTGAACAATTGTATGGACTGTGAGCCATAAGGTGTAATCTCGGATTCCAACATTTGTTACATGGGGATGTATGGGATACGACTATAGCGATAAATATAGCAACATGGATGTTCGTTACATGCTGAGATAACTATTTGCTCTTTCGCACCAAAGGCATATCAAATGCCATTATTGTATGTGACTTGGTTACTACATGTATAGTACAGCCACACTTGTTTAACATTTCAACGTATACGTATAGACATTGTTTGCCTTCTGCAAGTTCCTCATTCACTATATGAACAGACTTCGAACTGCAATGTCTGGCCTTTTTAAAGGCAGCGTCGTTTATACTATGACTACACACACTAAGAAAAATAGGTTCAACTTTGCACCTTTAAAGGTGCAGCAGCCCAATGTCGCACTGGGAGCACCTTTACGGGTGCAACTTTGCACAGGTCTGTCAGACCTTAACGGTGCAAAGTTGCACCTTTGAGGTGCAACTTTGCACCTTTAAGGTCTGACAGGTGCAAAGTTGTGCCCTTAAAGGTGCTCCCAGTGTGACATTACTAAAGGTGCAAAGTTGAACCTATTTTTCTTAGTGTGCAGTACACCAACTAATTGTATGTATGCCTATATAATTCACTATTAATACAATACTCATAAGTTTATTGTTAGTGAGGAAATCACTTTGGCCTACAACATAAAGTTAATATCTTTTCCTACTAAACATTGTCATTGATATACTCAAATTTCAATTCCAAGTCATGCTAAAAGTCATACTAAAACGTCATCCAGACGTAACGCACTAATTTCACAGAAGTTAGCATATGTATACAGTCACCAATGTTACAATTCAATAATTTTGTAAAAAGTTGGTACAAATCATTCAAGAGGCCGTGTAATATTGACAATTCCAGTTACATTTGCACAATTTCGGCTTCACTGATCTTTATGAATGTAATGAACAACGGCAGTATGTTTTGGGGAGAGCGAGAAATATTGCGTGTGAATAATTCCCGGATTTAAAGGGAAACATCGCGTAATATTTTATTTTAATATCAGTCGTCTAAATATTTTAAGGTTGTTGCTAAAATGTCTACATTGATAAATTTCAACAAAACAGATTTGTGACTATATGCATTGCCTTTCTTCTAAGCAAACGCTATGTTTTCATTAACCATGGGTATGCTAATATTTCATCTGTGCACAATCGTACAATTTAATTAAACAATCGTAATAATTATTTTCTCCTTCACCTTTGTGCAGGAGACACCAAAAATGTAGCTATTGTGCTTCAGTGACATCTATACAAAAAAATACCATTATCAAAACCACAATAAGGAAAACAACATTCAAAGAAAATAGAAAACATCAATTGTCATTATTATCCCCTCAGAATACATTTAGCGTGTAAAAGTTAATCATTGAAAGATAACGGTGTACGGTGTGCCTCAAAGGCGTGACACATGATTAAAACAAACGCATTTAGAACTTGAAGCAGAGTATATATAATTCTGTACAATTCTCACAAAAAAAACAATAATTTGAGCCGCGTAAGATCACAAGAGCGAAGGCTACAGAAGCACGAACATAATTCGTAATATCATAATCATTGAAATGAACTCTTGACATGTCTGTCTGTGATACGAAAACAGTCAGACTGTCAGACTAATCAATATTTAACAAGGTCGCCCCATTAGCCACCTGATTAACTGCACCACTAATTGACATATCATACAGCAGGAACTAACGCCGTTCGTTTTAGCACCCACAGAGTGGATAATTGGATATCCACACGAATATTGATTGAATTCGGATATCCGCAGTTGAGTGCGCGACGCATTTAATGAGTGACGCTTTTTTATGTGCATTGTAAATTACGGTGATGTGCATGTAGAGTTGAGGCATATACATGTAGGCCTAGATAATATTCATAGAGGGTTATTGGGAGGTGTTTGTGTATGTAAAATAAGTTTAGGTAATGTGCTATCTATGCTTTCTATTTCGTATATTAACATAAATATTAATAATAATTGTCGTCATCTTGGTAGCAGAAATACAATACAAAATGTCATGTAGTAGCAGTATATTTTGGACAGTAGTAGATAATGTAGTTTTTGTTTGTACTACTTAATTTTATACCCGGGCTAAATACAGACTATCATTTCTGTTACAACTACACTCTTACCAAACCAACTGCTGTCAATATTAATACTATAGGGCTTATTTCCATCAGCTTCTACTGTTATTACAATTATATTATTACCATCATCATTATTATACTACTTCTACTACTACTACTTACTACTACTACTACTACTACTACTACTACTACTACTACTACTACTACTACTACTACTACTACTACTACGACTACTACTACGTATACTACTACTACTACTACTACTACTACTACTACTACCACTATACTACTACTACTACTACTACTACTACTACTTACTACTAACGTACTACTACTTACTACCACTATTACTACTACTACTACTACTACTACTACTACTACTACTACTACTACTACTACTACTTACTACCACTACTACTACTACTACTACTACTACTACTACTACTACTTCTACTACTGCGACTACTACTGTATACCACTACTACATGTACTACTACTACTACTACTTACTACCACTACTATTACTACTACTGCTACTGCAACTACCACTACTACTACTATTACGCTGTACTACTTTTACCGATTTGTGTCTTGTACTTTGTACTCTCTACTTTGTTTCTACAATAACACTGATAACGAAAATAATGACGATGATACATGTAGATAATAAAAGTGAAGGTAGTGACTTTGATATACGTGTACATTTGTCACGATGAATTTTTAATAGAAGCTACACACGTTCTTTTTCATCGCAACTACAACACTATTTAATGACATGGGCATATTTTGAACATTATCAAAATAACAGACTTTCAGGAACCTAAACCATAGAACCAGTTATACAAATATCGATCTTCTGTTCCATTTTTCCATCCAACACCTAAAAGATAGATCGTGTTTCATCGAGAAGCTCATTTTCGCTCACTGATGAGTGATGACATGTGAGTCAGAACGATAAAATGGAACGAAGCGATCTCAGCAACAAAGCACATTCGCCATGTTGGGTAGAAATACACAGATAGTCGGTGGTCGAAGAGCAGTTTTATGAATTCGCGTGGAGTCTGTGTTTACATTTTGTGACGCGGAATTTCAGATCATTAATTACCAGCGACAACGTGTACATGTGTGTGCATTGTAATGTATGTTCTGGGGCCCCCAATCCCGAGCGAGTTTGTTTACACGAATCGTACAGTCTGCTGCAGACGACTTCGAATTCGTGCATAAAATAACACACATGCGGAAATAAGGTGAATAAATCAATGTTACAGTTTGTAATAATCAGACAAAGAGTAATCGTTGCATGATGGCCAGGTACATTTTTTTTTTTTGGGGGGGGGGGCTATTAGAATTTGGAGGTTAGGTCTCATGCCAAATCCGTATGTTTTATAGAGGATTTATGTTTCTGTTTTATCAATATTCAAATTTCAAGTGTGAAAAACCAAGCTGCTAAAGTGTTGATGTACATTTTATTTATTTTTGGTGAATTGAAGGTTTGAATTCTAATAGGTGTACTTCTGTAGGTATACCGGTATGCGTTCAGTACCGTGGTAGTAGTAGTAGTAGCAGTAAAAATAGTAGTAGTAGTAGTAGTAGTAGTAGTAGTAGTAGTAGAAGTAGTAGTAGCAGTAAAAGTAAAAGTAGTAGTAGTAGTAATAGTAGTAGTAGTAGCAGTAAAAGACGTAGTAGTAGTAGTAGTAGTAGTAGTAGTTGCAGTAAAAGTAGTAGTAGTAGTAGGTGTAGTAGTAGTGTAGAGGACATTAACCTCTCAGGTACAGTCTCAGAATTTACAAGATAGGAAGTAGTAGGGGCCTATATTTTGTAATGAAAAGGGAAGTAATATATTTTGTAATAAAAAGGGGAGTGATATATTTTGTAATACTATCTGTAACTCATTATTTTAGTGGTGAGATCTGCATACCAGTTATGTGTGGTTAATTAAAGAAATTAATAGTGGGAGCCACGCAGTACAAGGTGCAGTAGCTTTTGTTTCTCAGAATCAAGGAGCTATAGTATTGGCGATGGGATAGTCTTAGTAGGTGTGTACATGTATATGAGGTCACATGATAGTAGTAGAGCCTATTGTTTATAAATATAACCCTGCTACAGTGTGTAGGTTTGGCCTTCCGACAACACACACCTGTTACTCTTAAATTACACCCCGCTCCAGCAAAGGAATGTGGAAACACTAGACCACTTTTGCTTTTAATAGTCAGAATCTGGTTTGCGTCACGAGCACATGATGTAGATTAAAGGGAGCCTTTTGATGCTAACAGTGTATGTAATTGTGTAGCTCAAAGGTTAATAATTATTTTGGATTATTGTAATGTTAAGTATATTTGTGTATGTTAGTTAATTAGATTCTGCTTAATTGTAATACAGTCTTTGGTTATTTGGATAACCAGAGAGTTAATATTATGTTATTGTAGAAAAGTCAAAGGAATGTGGTTTAGTATTTTAAGTTTGTGTAATGATTAGTATAATTTAGTTTGATTAAATATGATTGTATGTTAATTAATAATAAGATGATAATAATTTATCCTGTGTTCACTGTTTGGACATATCAAGTAATATAATGGGGAAAGTTCATTGTTTTAGTGAATCCTAAATTGATACATTTCATGAGGGTTACTTTAAATCCTAAGAAGGTAGGAGCATTATACCGGAAGTCTTCTAGATCCGAGGAGGCAAGACCGAAGCTTCTGGAGCAAGCTAGAGTTCATTTACACCAGATTTCGGGCTAAGGTTATGAGTCATCTATTTTAGGAAAGGGAGTCCCCCAAAAAGTGGTATCCACTGGTACCAGTGACATCACATCCTGTGAGTGACTTTGGTCCAATGAGATAAGCTGTTTTATCTTACAAATTATTGTTTAGACCAATTGTGAAAGTTGTAAAATAATTAGTAATTATGTTTAGGAGTTGATTGGCTAAGACTGTATTGTGTACAAACGTATGGTAGATTTCCAAACTAGGTGCATGAAACGTTAGGGTGTGTCGAATAAAACCCCAGCCCCAAACCCAATTTCCCCACTTGACTTGACTGATCCAGACTTTCGCATCCTTTCTTGGTTTCCGGCATCGCTTGGCGTGTTTCATCTTCAACATCTTTTGCCTCTCCTGCTTTGAGCCAGTATTCTATAATCCATCATCATTAACCTAAGTACTAATTCGTCGTGTAACAGTTTGTTAGAAATTATATTTTCTTGGCTGG
>JZLH01S0622601.1:42376-50981 GCA_001188425.1 Eucidaris tribuloides | reverse complement strand
ATAATCATGCATAATAATAATAATAAGTAAATAATATAATGAATAAAAAAAATAATATAATAATAATAATTAATAATAATATAATAATGAATAATAATAAATAATATATAATAATAATAATAATAATAATTAAAATAATAAGAAAAAACAAAAAAAAAAAAAAATAATAATAATAATAATAATCACCTTAATATAATAATCACTTAATAGTAAACAAAAGTAATTAGATACTACTGGTTAAACAAAATCCCGTGAAACCTGGGGAGGAGGATTGTATATGTCATTCCCGACCTTGCGGCGTGACCCCCTTCCCCCAACACACACCACCACGTCCTAAGCCTCTGTCAGTTACTCCGTTATATCTTTAATAATGGCTTTATACAAACGCACAGACCTATAATTTGGATTGATGCAATTTAACTGATTCACAGACAGGAGTTTGCTGTCATAAATTACTATTAATCATTTTTTTATGGATGGTCCTTATACGAAGTAGTTTTGCAAAGAAAAATCAAGGGATGTAAAGTTTCGGCCATCCCAAACCGACTTCGTAGAGTTGCAATTTACTGGCGTAATCTTCATCCCTTTCCAGTTAAACGCATTATGCAATAATGTAATTACCAATGCGCAGCTGCGATTAAATTTCCTTAAACGACTGAAAATTTAGTACTACAGTGCGAAGGGGTAAAGTATATCTACTTATATATAACATATCCGATTGGACATTTTATACCTGGTATAAATATGAATTAAAGATTTATCCAAGTTTTCGGCTTGTTACACAGTCTCCTTAAATTGCATTTATTTGAAATAAATGCATCTGATATAAAAAATATGTCCAACAAACGAAAACTCGTTTTATGGCGCAAAGAGTTTCCTTTACTTTGCTGTGGATGGTCGTTTTTATAAAATATAAATACATCATGCTCATATTATGGAATATTTTGTTTGATTACTTTAGTTCTTTCTATATAACGAGCAAAATTTTCAAGATAAGTGTTTATTTCACAAAAACGCCAGTATGTGAAGCAATTTTTGATTTCATGAGATGACTTAAGTAAAAACTAAAATACATTTGAGCGAAAATAACAATTGTATATTTATTCTTTTTAAAAAATCCACCAAAAATCATAAGTAAATTAAAAAAAAAAAAACACAGAAAACTGATAAATTTTAATCTAATGTCATTTATGACTAAATTAACGTCAGAATAGTGTGTGTTACAAGTCTAATAACGCGAGTAACAATCCACGTGACTCCAAAACAACAACAACAACAACACCGCGCCATTTTATAAACACAGGTTTTAGTGTTAGCCGGACGCTACAAAGTGCTCAAAATTCCCGAAATACTTAGATTATAATAGTTTCACCTGCGGGCGAAATAAATGTTAATCCCAGACCTACCGTTCACCGGAAAAATTGCAACTTTAAATGTTTTAAAGTATTCCATAATTATGAGCATGAGTGTATTATAGTTTGCAAGGGTTAAAGTATACTATCTCCCTTGCTGAAACAGCAGCCAACACGCCCATCACGGCAAAAGATCACAAACAGGCCACTTCACTGCCATCATTGTTGGTTGAGAATCGCTGAAACTTTACCCGTTAACTTTGTTGAATTAAATGCTCGACGTCTGCTCCCGCTACAGCAAACAGTTGCAATTACTAAAATTACACCCCAATAATATATCATCATCACGGGTTGTGTAACTATCACTACACCAAATCGTCATAGCCAATCAGACAACAGCACTTTCACGCATTTTGTTAACCATTATTTTTTCCTACCAATCACAACCTTTGATTCCTGACAAACAAGGGTCAAAACGGGTAACGCGGTAAATCTCGTAATACGCGGCGCCCATGACACATAAAGTCACGCCCAAAATCACGTGATGTCGATGATGGCCATGAGTGGTGGCGTTTCAGAAACGTACCTGCTGTGAACAGCTATCTAATCCATGATACAATGTTCGGGGTTTCAGAACGGAAATTAATAATTTCGTCGTTAAGTTAGACAGCGATTGGACTGATGTGTATTTGGGTTGTTATAACCATCCAAATATATACGATTATCTGTAAAAACTGAAATGTAACTAAAACAAAACAGACCCGAGTATAGTTTTAACAAATACGGGAAATGAAAATTCTTTACAAACTTGTTCGCTTTTTTTGTGTGGTTTTTTTTTGTTGTTTTTAGATAGGACTAAACTCCTCGAAAAAAGTTTGGAAATCTGAGTTTGATCGTTATCATCTCCCGCTTTTCGTTAATAATCAATGCAAGCTTGATATCTTTCGGAATGATTATTTAAATTTTCTTTAAAAATAAAACCATACTTGTTATGATTATGCCATCAGAAAAAAGGGCAGTATCTTAAATTGTGGCGCAAAGTGTAAATTGAAGTAAGACACCCAACTTTTTTTGATGTTATGAGTGAGTTTCCAATGTCTCTTGGTTGATATGCACTCTTTCAGATAGGTATAATCGATAACATTAACGCCTTATAACTCTTTGGATTCTATAATGTAAAAATATGTTTAAAATGTCGGGTTCCCCCCCCCACCATTTTCATAAATTCATATTAAAAAAAAACTAAAGAGCATCCAGAATCTATTATTGCTGGGTTATGACTTTGGGGCATAAAGCTTTCAAATAAACAAGAAAATCCCCAAAACTAAACTTGGGCTTTATCATTGCACACTTAAGATTTACAACTTAGTAATAAAAAGTAAATTTACGGGCATTTAAAATGGATAGTGTATATCTATTTTTTTTCATAGAGTGCTGGCTCACCTTTAGTCTTTTGAGCTACTGTTCTGAATCAATACAATATAATTAAGATTACACAAACAAATGATAAATCGTTTGACCCGTATCTTGCCAGAATTGTTTTTCTTTTATTGTTTTCAATATTATGTCTCTGAAGTAAGTCTCAAAATGAAAACAAACAATATTCAAGGTAAACTTAAAATAACTCCGTTATAATCTGTACACACATGCGCTTAGCCTGCACCTTTTTTGCAAATTGCCGTACGATGCTACAAAGCACACTTACGGCATTACAACTGCTACCCTAACTATTAGCGCTCCTATGATACATACAGCGTGTCTCAAACAAAATATGGGCAAGTGGAAGCGCGTCCTGTTTGCCTGGTTCAAATCAAATTGTATAACTCCGGTGGCGACTCACGTACTACAACAAGAACTATTACTTCGACTTAATATTACTCCTTCTATATACTTGTTGCAGAGCTATTACTGACACCTACTAGTACTACTGCCTACTTTTACTACTACTACCTTTACTACTACTATTACTTAAAACAAATTACCTACTGCTTTATTGGTACACTACACCTACTGCTAACACTTGTAAAATAATTGCAATTACCTCTGACTGCTACAAACTGTTACTACTGTAAACTTTCTATTGTTACTTCTACTTCTTCTTCATCAACTTTACTCTTTTCTTCCTCTTCATTACTACTACTACTACTACTACTACTACTACTACTACTAGCTACTACTACTACTATTTCTAATACTACTACTCTACTGCATACTACTTCTCTTACTACTATAAATACTACTACGTCTGCATTTTCTTGTACTCCAACGACGACAACTCTTCTCAAACAAATACTATCACATTTTATAACTTTTACGACAAACACTGACAAACTACCTACTACTACTACTACTACTACTACTACTACTACTACTACTACTACTACTACTACACTACTACTACTACTACTACCCACTGATACAAAGTACAATTTTCACCATTTTCTTTAACATTGCACACTTTGATCTATAACAAACTCGCCACCTTTACTCTATTTGAGGTACTGTCTATATCAATACAAATATAATTAAGATTACACAAAACAAATGATAATCGTCTGCCCGTATTTTGCCAGAAGTGTGTTTTATTTTATTATTATTTTCAATATTATGTCTGAAGTAAATATCAAAATGAAAACACATAAATTAAGACAAACTTAAAATAACTCTGTTAATAACGCGTACACACATGCCGCATAGCTGCGCTTTTTTTTTACAAAATTGGCGTACGGATGCTACAAGCACAACGTTACGCATTAAAACTGCCCTACACCTACATTAGGCGCTCCTATGATAACCTACAGCGTGTCCTCAAACAAAAATATGCAAGTGAAGCGCGTCCTGTTTGCGTTGTTCAAATCAATTGTAATAACTCCTCGTGCGACTGCACGTAGCTACAACAAGAACTCACATTATCAGTCGACTACTATTACCTTCTATATACTTGTTGCAGGACTATATACTACACCTACTAGGTACCTACTGCTACTTTTACACTACTACCATATTACTACTCAGCTACTTACTTAAACAAATTCTACTGCTTCTACTGGTACACTACACCTACTGCTAACACTTGTTAAAATAATTGCCATTACCGCTGGCTAGCTGGCTACAACTGTTACATAACTGTAACTTCTCTTGTTTTTTACTTCTACTTTCTTCTTCATCAAACTTTATTTTTCTTCCTACTTCATTATTACTACTACTACTACTACTAGCTAACTACTACTACTACTACTACTACTATCTACTTACAACTATACTACTTCTACTAGCTACTATTACTACTAAACTACTACTTAACTAACTACTACTACTAAGATACTACTTACTACTACTACTTCTTAATATCTACTACTACTACTGCAACTACTACTTCTTCTTACTTACTATAAAGTACTACTACTCTGCATTTTGCTGTGTACTCCAACGACAACGTCAACTCTTCATCAAACACAAATAGCTATCACATTTATAACTTTTACTGACAAACACTAACAACTACCATTACTATTACTACTACTACTTACCCTTGCTACTACTACTATACTACTACTACTACTACTATGCTACTACTTTACTGAGCTACTACTACTACTACTACTACTATCTACTCTACTCATTCTACTACCTACTACCTACTCTTATATACTCACTGACTACACTACCTACTTACTATACTAACTACTAACTACAAACTGATCACAAAGCTAGCAATTTCGCATTTTCTTTACAGCATTGCACACTTTATGATACTATAACAACTTAGTAAATTAAAAGTAAATTATTGGGTATTTAAATGGATAGTGGGTTATCTGTGTGTTTTTTTTTTTTTTCATTCTATTTATGACTCGCCACTTTACTCTATGAGGTACTGTCTGAAAATCAATACAATATATTTCAGACTTTACACAACAAATGAATAAAAACAAATGATAAATCAGATTTGCACCCGTATACTTGCCAGAATTGTTGTTTTTTCTTTTATTATTTTCAATATATATGTCTGAAGTAAAGTCTGCAACATGAAAACCAAACAGTATTCAAGGTAAACTTAAAATAACTCTGTAATAATCTGTACAACATATGCGCGCATAGCCTGTGCACTTTTTTGGACAATGTGCGCTCATGCTAGCAAAGCACAACTGACAGGCATTACAACTGCCTCCCTAACACATTAGCGCTCTAATATGCACTAGCAGCCGTGTCTTAACAAAATGTTGCAAGTTGAAGGCGCCCCGGCTTTTGCCAAATTACTGATGTCCAGATAATGATTTTAATTACGTTTGCTTTTGATTCAATTTGCCTGTTTAAATCCCTGAGATAATATTCATTTTAAACAAGGAAATGGTGAAATCACAGATGTGCCGACTTTATACTAACAAGCCATTATAGTATCAGACGGCCTCTTCAGTAACAGTGGCGTCATGTGAATTAAACCTTTATTATTTACACAGTACTCGCAGATGCAAGAACAAGCAATTACAACAGAACCAAACTAGCATTTACAAGCCAAAAAATTGCGCTCTTTGATATTGACGTAAGCACGTGTTATAGCAGATATTTTTCCAGTCAACGAGAACAAAATAACACGTTTGCAACTTTTACACTATCTGTAGAAACGGTGTGTAGAATTGAGAAATTTACACGTTATAATATTATTGATAATACATATCTCAAGTTAGACAACTGCAAACGTCTCTTAGTAGACACCACCCCGTAAGGAGCAGAAGACAGGGGATCGGAAAAACGAATATACTGAGGGAATAAAGGTGACACGATGACGATGATAATAATAACAATACTACTACTAATAATAACGATAATAATCACCTTAATAGTAATAATCACCTGAACAGTAAACAAAAGTAATACTGGTTTAAAAAACAAAATTCCCGGTGAAACCTGGGGGGATGATTGTACATATCATTCCCGACCTTGTGAGCTGGGGGATGCATACCCCCATACCCCCCCCCCCCACTGTCTAAGCCCCTGATCAGTACTCCAGTTTATCTTTAATAATGGCTTTATCAAACCGACAGACCTAAATTTGATAATGCAATTTTAACTGATTCACAGACAGGAGTTTGCTGTCATAAGTTACTATTAATCTTTTTTTTATGGAGGATCCTTATACGAAGTAGTTTTGCAAAGAAAAATCAAGGGATGTAAAGTTTCGGCCAATCCAAACCGACTTCGTAGAGTTGCAATTACTGCGCGTAATCCTTCATCCCTATTCCAGTTAAACATTATGCAATAATGTAATTACCAAAATGCAGCTGCGATAAAATTTCCTTAAACGACTGAAATTTAGTACTACAGTGCGAAGGGTAAAGTATATCTACTTATATATAACATATCCGATTGGACATTTATACCTGGTATAAATATGAATTAAGATTTATCCAAGTTTTCGGCTTGTTACACAAGTCTCCTTAAATTGCATTTATTTGAAATAAATGCATCTGATATAAAAAATAATGTCCACAACCAAACGAAAACTCGTTTTATGGCGCAAAGAGTTTCCTTTACTTTGCTGCTGAGGTCGTTTTTATAATATAAAATACACTCATGCTCATAATTATGGAATATTTTGTTTGATACTTTAGTTCTTTCTAATATAACGACCAAAATTTTCAAGATAAGTGTTTATTTCACAAAAACGCAGTATGTGAAGCAATTTTTGATTTCATGAGATGACTTAAGTAAAAACTAAAATACATTTGAGCGAAATAACAATTGTATATTTATTCTTTTAAAAAATCCACCAAAAATCATAAGTAATTAAAAAAAAAACACAGAAAACTGATAAATTTTAATCTAATGTCATTTATGACTAAATTAACGTCAGAATAGTGTGTGTTACAAGTCTAATAACGCGAGTAACATCCACGTGACTCAACAACAACAACAACAACACCGCCATTTATAAACACAGGTTTTAGTGTTAAGCCGGACGCTACAAAGTGCTCAAAATTCCCGAAATACTTAGATTATAATAGTTTCACCTGGGGCGAAAAAATATTAATCCCAGACCTACCGTTCACGGAAAAATTGCAACTTCTAAAATGTTTTAAAGTATTCCATAATTATGAGCATGAGTGTATATAGTTTTGCAAGGGTTAAGTATACCTATCTCCTTTGCTGAAACAGCAGCCAACACGCCCATCACGGCAAAGATCACAAACAGCCACTTCACTGCCATCATTGTTGGTTGAAGAATCGATGAAACTTTACCCGTTAACTTTGTTGATTAAATGCTCGACGTCTGCTCCCGTACAGAAACAGTTGCAATTACTAAAATACACCCCAATATATATCATCATCACGGGTTGTGTAACTATCACTACACCAAATCGTCATAGCCAATCAGACAACAGCACTTTCACGCATTTTGTTAACCATTATTTTTTCCTACCAATCACAACCTTTGATTTCCTGACAAACAAGGGTCAAAACGGGTAACGCCGTAAATCTCGTAATACGCGCCCCATGACAATAAGTCACGCCCAAATCACGTGATGTCGATGATGGCCATGAGGTGTGGCGTTGCAGAAACGTACCTGGTGAACAGCTATCTCAATCCATGATACAATGTTCCGGGGGTTTCAGAACGGAAATTAATAATTTCGTCGTTAAGTTAGACAGCGATTGGACTGATGTGTATTTGGGTGTATAACCATCCAAATATATACGATTATCTGTAAAAACTGAAATGTAACTAAAACAAAACCAGCCCGAGTATAGTTTTAACAAATAGGGAAAATGAAATTCTTTACAAACTTGTTCGTTTTTTTGTGTGGTTTTTTTTCTGTTGTTTTTAGATAGGACTAAACTCCTCGAAAAAAGTTTGGAAATCTGAGTTTGATCGGTTATATCTCCCGTTTCGTAGTAATAATCAATGCAAGCTTGATATTATCGGAATGATTATTTAAATTTCTTTAAAATAAAACCATACTTGTTATGATTATGCCATCAGAAAAAGGGCAGTATCTTAAAATGTGGCGCAAAGTGTAAATTGAAAGTAAGACACCCAACTTTTGTTGATGTTTATGAGTGAGTTTCCCAATGTCTCTTTGGTTGATATGCACTCTTTCAGATGAGGTATAACTCGGATAACATTAACGCCTTATTAACTCTTTGGATTCTATAATGTAAAAATATGTTTAAAAAATGTCGGGGTACCCCCCCCCCACCATTTTCATAAATTCATATAAAAAAAAAACTAAAGACATTCAGAATCTATTATTGCT
>JZLH01S0622601.1:34876-39876 GCA_001188425.1 Eucidaris tribuloides | reverse complement strand
AGGTACTGTCTGAATCAATACAATATATTTCAGATTACACCAACAAATGATAAAACAAATGATAAATCGTTTGCCCGTATCTTGCCAGAATTGTTTTTTCTTTTATTATTTTCAATATTATGTCTGAAGTAAGTCTCAAAATGAAAACCAAACAGTATTCAAGGTAAACTTAAAATAACTCTGTTAATAATCTGTACACATATGCCGCATAGCCTGCACTTTTTTGCACAATTGCCGTACGATGCTACAAAGCACAACTGACGGCATTACAACTGCCTTCCCTAACCATTAGCGCTCCCATGATCACTACAGCGTGTCTTAAACAAAATGTGCAAGTGAAGGGCGCCCCTTTTGCCAAAATACTGATGTCAGATAATGATTTTAAATTCCGTTTGTTTTGTTCAATTTGCTTGTTTAAATCCTGAGATATATTCAGTTAACAAGGAAATGGTGAAATCACAGATGTGCCACTTTTACTACAAGCATTAATAGTATCAGGGCCTCTTTCAGTACAAGTGGCTCAATTGTGAAATAAACCTTTTATTATTTACAACATGACTCGAGATCAAAACAAGCAAATTAAACAGACCAAACTACATTTACAAGCAAAAAATTGCTCTTGATATTGACGTAAGCACGTGTTATAGCAGTATTTTTTCACAGTCAACGAGAACGAAATAACACGTTTGCCACTTTTACATAATCTGTAGAAACGGTGTGGTAGAATTGAGATTTACACGTTTGTATATTATGATAATACATATCTCAAGATTAAGACAAGCAAATTGAACATAACTAACGACATTTGAAAGTTAATATCATATCATTGACGTTGATGTAACATCATATCACATGAGTATTTTGAAAATGCCAAAGAGGGCGCTTTTCACTTGCACAATTTTGAGATGCACTGTACACGTACAACTGCGGCAAAACAACAATTACTACTACTTTTAACACCAACCAAACAACATTAACTTCTTCGTTAAAACGTTCAACAACTTCTACTGACATGTTCAAATCAAATTGTATAACTCCGGGGCGACTGCACGTACAACAAGAACTATTACTTCGACTACTATTACTCCTTCTACTTGCTGCTATTAGTACTACACCTACTAGTGCTACTGCTACTTTTACTACTACTATGTTTACTATTTCTACTACTACTTAAACAAATTCCACTGCTTCTATTGGTACACTACACCTACTACTAACACTTGTAAAATAATTGCTATTACCTCTACGGCTACGAACTGTTACTACTGTAACTTCTTGTACTTCTACTTCTTCTTCATCAACTTCTACTTTATTTTCTTTCTCTTCATTTATTACCACTTCTTCTACTACTACTACTACTACTACTATCACTACTACTATTTTTAATACTACTTCTACTACATCTATAACTACCCCAACTACTACTCGAACACTCTTCTTTTTATGTATCAAAATATATGGAATATATACAAATACAAATATACCTTTTTTCTCCTACAATGCACATTTGAAAATACAGTCATTCACCGACGCAGTTAGTGGTAGAACCTTGATATACCAGCATTTACAGTTGACATTGATTTTGTTTTTTCTTGTTGATCATATAAGGCCCTAACCTCCCTTTAGTGTGCAGGGATACGTGACTGGATGAACCGGTATAACAATATTTCAGATTGAAAACAAATATATATATAAAAAAAAATCTACTCCCGTATATTTTGCCAGAATTGTTTTCATTAATCAAGTCTATGAAGTAAATTCACTAATCAAAATCCAACAAGATTCAAGGTAAACTTAACAGAAATTGGTGAATAACCTTACAAACACATGCTACCTGTTGAGATTTTTATTTAGTATCACTGCTAGGGGCGTGCAGAACAGTTCTCGAACCAAAGAGTTCAATAAAACAGTGAGAATACATAAAGTTTCAATGGCAAGGAGTATATGGCTACCAATTAAAAATGGTGGCATTCGCTCTACAATATTATATCCAATGTAATGAAAAGTCATATGACAGTAAATTTTAGGATGTTTTCAATCGAAGAATTGAAAAATGAACAAGAAAATATAATTTGAACAGGTCCTATTTAAAGTATGGGGCGTATTCTCCTTAACTCTATCCTATACCATACATAAAGATAGGAGGGGCTTTCTTTTTCGCTGGGTGTGGTTTTTTCTGAGACCGCTTCATTGTAACATATAGCATTTTTTTGTTTTTTGGAAGTGTTTCCAAACCATCCAAACCGTTTCACGGAATATATGAAACCAAATTACGATATCACCGCTGATTAACACTTTGGGTGCTATCGGCGCACCGATTCGCCCACGTATAACATCAATGAGGTACTATCGGCGAACCGGTTCGCCGAGACGATAATCGGTTCCATACCTTTGAATTCGAATGACAAACGTCACTGAAGTTCCTACCAATGATATTTATCATACAATGAAGGCACATTGAACCAACTAAATGAGTTAAAATGTCTTGTCTCGATAGCATTTCCATTGTTCACAGAAAATCGTACATTTTGGAAAAGTTATACACAAAACTAACAAACAATCCAGTCCCTGGTTGACACACCTGAATTTTTATCCCAGCACCCAAAGTGTTAAACACCCCACCCCAACAGGGAGGCGAAAGAAAATGTTAGGTTTGTATTCCACAACCTTTGCTGTGGGTGCGCCTGCACTGGATAATCTCTCCTTCTTTGAGAAGAAAAGGTGAAAGAATGTTCATTGACTTCATTTCAAATCATTTATTTTCCAGTAATAACTTCACTAGGATACCGTTATAAGAAAGACCCCCTTCAAGTCGAATGCAAGCGTAACCGCGTACGTTTCAATACGTTTAACAGTGGAGGGTACCTGTACATTTGAGGGAATAAAGCCATCTATGGATCATGGATCTGTACGCTAGGGACCGCTTAGTCAAAAGGAAGCAAGCGACAAATCAAATTTGAATTTTTATGCTTTTGAAATGTGAAAGAATGGTATACATTTGGACAAAATCTGGAAAAAAAGTAATGTTATTCAAGTGAAAGTATACTCAGGTTAAAATACAGTGAAATTGATGAGTTGATACAAATGTAATTGCAGACACGGATTACTCATATCATTCGTTTTGATTCGCTTGATTAACTTTTAGCCAAAGTAAGGTAGTTCTGTTTCTTCACCTCCGACAAAGATTGTATAGCCAGCAAACACACACACACATCACACAACACACATCAGCAACACAACACACAGACACCACAACACACACACACCACACACACACAGCACAGCACACACCACACACACAAATACACACACACACACAACACACACACAGCCACACACACACAGGTCCGCACACACACATAACACACACACACACACACACACACTACACACGCACAACACCACACACACACAATACAAACAGCACACACACACACACACACACCATCACAACACACACCATCAAACACACACAACACACACAACACACACACACACACAACACAACCCTGACTTCACACACACACACACACCAGCACCACACCACAACACAACAAGCATCACACTTACACAACGCACACATTAACACACATACACACATAACATGCATGGCCTCAAACACACACGGACACATACACGCACACAAATACACATACAAGGACACTCACACTTGCAAAATATGCTGGGTCTTTTGGCATATAAATTTGAATTTTGTATTATTATATCGTGCGAGTTTATGACAATCTATTGCCGTATTGACATCAGAACTTGAAATGGGTAAACGATTTGAAAATGATGTGGCTGTCGTTGACCATTATATACCAGTGGAGCAAGGACGGTAATAGACACGTAATAATATTAGTGAATACGTGGTGTGAAGTTGTGGTTCTGCTTGGGACTAGACTTATTCGATGAACATGTGATAGGTAAATATCCTTTTTTCAGTGTGGCAGTGGATAATTAAAGCACAGGCAAACATTTGCTGGGAGCTTCAATTTAAACAAAAAGGGGTTAAACTGTGATTGTGTGTACATTAGCAGTCGTTTAAATGGACAAATAAACACGCCTATAATACAAAGTTTGAGAAAGTTATGCTGGCACTGGGCAATGATATGCATGAATAAACAGTTTGCCACTCCGGTGAAATATGGCAGGCTGAATCAGTCAAATGGTGGCTTGTAGAATTTTCCCTTTCTTTTTAAACGAGCTAAATCATCATTTTGGAATGCAATTTTTTTCAGGCTTCATTTTTAGATCCCTTATGAAGGACACTTAGGCGAATAGAGGATTATGTAGGCGCTCACGGTTTTTTTTTTTTTTTTTTACTCTGGCAATGTTAGGCCTGTGGCTTGTAACGAGGAACGCAATTTGTAAACGTTTGTATAACAAAGGTTAAACCGTCTTCGTCCCGCTCCTATGTGGAACATTGGGCCGGCGCGTATCTCTCTTTCAAAGCAACGCTTGGAACATGGCTGCACAAGGACATTTTGACTACGGGGGAGGGGGTAATCTGGTCAGTCCCATGTGTTGAACTCTCTAACCATAGCTAAATCGCGAGGTCGGCACAGGATAGAGAGCAGTAGGTACCAATTTTTATATATAGATTGTTATGACCCCTATCATTCGCGATTCGAATTAATTTCCCTGATTTCAGCTGGCACTGTATGGAAACTGTTGTGCTTTGCCATCCGAAGTCCACTGCGCAGAAGATGGGCCACTTGTTTGAATAGTTTTTACTTCGCGCTGTGAATTTCTGAACGTCAGTTCAGTCCAGCTTTACTGGCAGGCTGTGGGCAGAATCCTGGTCTGTGGTCATCGGACATTCGTCAGGGCATGGCAAGTTGGGTTGCCTGGTATTGGAATATTATTCAAAATAATTAAAACTGGTGACATGTGGTCTGTGAAGTGCTGCTGTTATTGGTTGTGGTGGGTAGTATACAAATCTCCTTTTTATTTGAGGTATTTAGTAAGAAAAACAAAGATACGGCAAAAGAAAACTT
>JZLH01S0622601.1:16284-34851 GCA_001188425.1 Eucidaris tribuloides | reverse complement strand
CAATCATATAACTCCGGTGCGACTGCACAGTACTACCACAAGAACTACTACTACGGATACTACTACTACTACTACTGACTACTACACTACTACTACTACTATATCTACTACTACTTCTACTTACTACTACTACTACTACTACTACTACTACATGTCTAGCTACTACTGCTATATTTACTCACACCTACTAGTACTACTGCTACTTTTGCTCACTACTACTCGTTTACTTTACTTCCTTACTTACGTACTTAAACAAATCCACTGCCTTCTATTGGCTTTTACACGACAACTGATACTAAACACTTGCTAAAGATAATTTGCTATTACCTCTACTGCTACGAACTGTTTACTACTGCTAACTTCTTGTACTTCTACTTCTTTCTTCAGCTCAACTTCTACTTTATTTTCTTCTCTTCATATTATTACCACATACTTCTAGTTACTACTACTAGTACTACTATACTACTACAACTACTCTTTTATTGTATCAAAAGTATATGCGAATATACACAAAGTACAAGTATACTTTTTTCTCCTACATGCCATGAAAATGATAGTGCAATTCGCGAAGCGCAGTTAGTGGATAGAACCTTAGGGCGCTATACGCGCCATTTAACAGCTGGACTTGATTTTGATTTTGTCTTTGTGTAATCATATAAAGCCGTAACCCTTTCAAGTGTGCGTAAGCGGGGTTACGTGACTGGCTGATGAACCGAGGCTGTGATATAATCAATTATTTGAGATTAAAGAACAGAATATATATGAAGAAAAATCTTACTCGATAATATTTCTGCCAGAATCTGGTTTTCATTAATCAGAGTCTTGATTAGTAAATGTCACTAGATGAAAATCCAAGCAAGATTCAATGGTAAACTTAACAGAAAGTTGCGCGTAATAGTAACCTTACAAACAGATGTTATCCTCGTTTGTGAGGATTTTATTTTGAGTATGCAGCGGTGGCTAGGCGACCGCGTGCAGGACCAGTACTCGAACCAAAGAGTTCAATGAAACAGTGAGAATACATGAACGTTTCAAGATAGAAGCAAGGAGTATATGAGCATGACCATAATTAAAATGTTGGATGGCATTTTCGCTGTACAATATTATATCCGAGATGGTAATGAAAAGTCCCATTATGACAGTAACCATTTTAGGATGTTTTCAATAGAAGGAATTGAAAGATGACTAAGAAAAAATATTTGGAACAGGTGGCCTATGTTAACGTATTGGGTAGCGTTATCTCTTAACTTATGCCTAGTACTCGTAATAATAGTATAGGTTAGGAGCTTTCTGTTTTTCGCTGGTGTGGTTTTCTGCAGACCGCGTTCATGTGGTAGACAGTATAGCGATTTGTTTTGTGTGTTGGCAGGGTGTTTCCAAAACCATCCCAAACGTTTCACGGAATATATGAAAACAAATTACGGATATCACGCTGAGTTAAACCCCACGCCACAGGGGGCGATAGAGGAAAATGTGCTAGGTTTGTATTCCACACTGTTGTGTGGTACGCCTGCAGCTGGATAAATCTCTCCATCTTTGAGAAGAAAAAGGGTGTTGAAAAGAATGTCATTCGACTTTCGCATTTCAATCAATTTGTGATATTTTCCTGTAATACTTCACTTAGGATTCCGGTTAAAGAAAGACCCCTTCAGTCGAATGCAAGCGTAACCGCGTACGTATTCAATACGTTTGACAGTGGAGGGTTCCTGTACATTGAGGGCAATAAAGCCATCTCATGGATATGTAAGAAGTACGGCTTAAGTCAAAGGAAGCAAAGCGGACAAAATCAAATTTGATTTTGTATTGGCTTTTGAGAATGTGAAAGAATTGGTATACATTGGAAAAGATCTGAAAAAAGGTAATGTATTCAAATGAAAGAATACTCGAGCGTTACTTAAGATTACAATACGAGGTTGAAATTATTAGTTGATACAAATGTAATTGCAGGGACACGGATTACTCATATCATTACGGTTTTGTTCCTTGATTTACGTGTTTGCCAAGAAGTTTAGGTGAGGTTCTGTTTTCTTCACCTCCGGGGACAAAGATATGAGTATAGCAACAAACAACACACACACACACACACACAACACACACACACACACACACACACACACACACACATCACACAGCACCACACACACACACCACACACACACACACACACACAAGCACCACACACACACACACGAGGCGCGGCGCGCCACACGACAGCACACACACACACACGACAGACACAACAACAACATTCACACACACTACACACCACACCACAACACAACACAACACACACACATATACACAACGCACACACACACATACACACACATACACATGCATGGCCTCAAACACACACGGACACATACACGCACACAAATACACATACAAGGACACTCACACTTTCAAAATATGTGGGTCTTTTGCATAAATTTGAATTTTGTATTATTATTATTCGTGGAGTATTTGACAATCTATTCCGTATTGACTCAGAAGCTTGAAATGGTAAACCATTTGAAATGTGTGGTGTCGTTTGACCATTATTACAGTGGTACAAGACGGTAAAACACGTAATAATATTAGTAATACGTGTGTGAAGTGTGGGTTCTGCTTGGGACTAGAACATTATTCATGAACATGTGATGGTAAATATTCCTTTTTTTCAGTGTGGCAGTGGAGTATTAAAGCCACAGGCAAACATTGTGGAGCTTCAATTTAAACAAAAAGGGGTTAAACTGTGATATGTGTGGTACATAGCAGTGTTTAAATGGACAAATAAACACCCTATAATACAAAAGTTTGGAAAGTTATGCTGCCACTGGCAAGATATGCATGAATAAACAGTTTGCACTCCGGTGGATATGGGCAGGTGAATCCAGTCAAATTGAGTGCTTGTAGAATTTCCCTTCTTTTTAAACACTAAATCATCATTTTGAAATGCAATTTTTTTTCAGGGCTTCATTTTTAGACCTTATGAAGGACACTTAGCGAATAGAGGATTATGTACCTCACTAGTTTTTTTTTTTTTACTCTGGCAATGTTAGCCTGTGGCTTTAAGAGGACCAATTTGTAAACGGTTAAAAAGGTTAAACCGTCTCGTCCCGCTCCTATGTGGAACATTGGGCGGCGCCTATCTCTCTTTCAACAACCTTTGGCAACATGGCTGCACAAGACATTTTGACTACGGGGGGAGGGGGTAATCTGGTAGTCCCATGTGTTGAACTCTCTACACCATCTAGAAATCCGAGCGCCAGGATAGAGACAGTAGGTACCATTTTTATAATAGCATTTGTTATGACCCTATCACGATTCCGAATTCGAAACTACAATCTCCCGGACCAGAAGCGAACTCTTTACCACAGAGCCAACTTGGCTGGTAAAAACGGTAGCCTCTTTGTAAAAGCCTTAAAATAAGACGAAATATTTAAAATCAAAACTCCCAGAAAGATACTTCCAACAATAGGAGTAGCAGGTATGTGGTATATTGTTTTATTGTACTTTTATTTACTGACAGTTAAATGCTTTTATCACAAAACGGTAAAGAATTGACAATCTAGATAAGTAAGGAAAAGTAGCAGTTGCCACCTACAATAAGAAACGTCTTAATAATAATTTCTGACAAGCAGGTGTATCTTTAAAAACTTGTTTGGTGAAAATATGGGTTTAAATATGGAATATTTTCCCGTTTTATTTTAAAAAGAAAAGCAGGTGATGTGACCTGATGATATATTTTAAAATTTACTAAAATAATGATTAGAGACAATATTGGCCTGTTTTTAATGACAATTTTTCGACAAAATTTGAGCAAATTTGACCCTTCCGTAGTAGGGGTCAGGGAGAGGTTAACCGGGGTCAAATGTTTAACTTGGTCTAATTTCTTCAAAATGTATCTTAAATTACTCGAATACTTACAAGGATTATAATAATAATTTGTCATGTATTTTGTGCTTTGTGGATGAAATATAGGGTCATATCCTGTCAAAGGTAATATGCGTTCGGTGCCTCATCATGCCTCATTTGCATACACACATGCTGACTGACTGTCATGTATTTTGTGCTTTGTGGATGAAATATAGGGTCATATCCTGTCAAAGGTAATATGAGGTCAAATTTTAAACAATGTCCAAATTTGACAAATTGCACATCAAATTGTTTGTCTTACTGAGGATATTCCAAACATATATACAATTAAGTGTTTTTGACATTCATTTATTCGAGAAATGTCTGTGTTTTCCTCAGACCCTTATTTTAAGAGGGGTGAAGTACTCAAGTTCACAATATTGATTTTTGATTATGGGAAATCGACAAGTGTGACAATGTTTGTTTTCGTCCTATCTCATCTTTTATTGTGTCAATTTTTTTTCACCAAGTTTCAATGTACAACTCAAACAACTGTGATCTGTACACAAATTTGAAACCTTTGAGCCTTTGTTTCTCAAAATTAGTATTATGTGACTTCAGTCACTTGCTTCTTGTTCTAGAGTCTTCAAGTGCATTTATAAAAACGGTAGTTACATTGATGTTGTATAAAATTTAGATGTCTTTTAGAACTTGTTTCCCTTTATCTCTGACACACCTCTGTGCAACAATGTTTTGAAATAAATTTTGAAAACGATAGCTCCTACTATCTGCATAGTGACTGATTTACCCATGTGGAGGCCCAAATAAATAGAAAAAAACAGCCCACTTTACCGTAAACGGAATTTCAATTTAAAAAAAGCCAAATTTTCAAGTCACACGTTTTTGTCACCAAAAGGCCAAATATTTCTAAATCGGTTTTAATGCATCTTGGTAAAGTAATGCATACAAGAGGCAAATGATTTTTCTCTCTCACTTATTAGAAACAAAGTCCCTGTCAACCATTCCATAATGCCGCAACGCTGAAATATTATCAGTTGATTCTTTTTTAAAGACCTTTACAAGCAATACTGAAGTTGAGGCCGCTCTTTCTCGCATTTATTGCTGCAACAGGTGCTGTCTTCATAACAATACAGACCCCTTTCGTCACACTGTAGAAAGAAATGACACCAAATAGTAAATAATAGGAGGTAGTCATTGTGCTGAATAAAAGGAAGTTCATGACAAACAACACAATGCGACAAAATCAACCTATTAGGCCTCTACCTCAGGTATGCAGTCTAAGAAATTCTGTTCTATGAATTTCTACGTAGTTGCAAAATAGTTGTTACATCCACAGCATTAGATTAAATAATAATGATAGGTAAATTAACAAATTATTCACATTATACGGCAAAAAGTCGTTTCAGGTTTATATGGTCATTACCACGTAAAAAACTTTAATACAATTTTTAACTCTCATCTACCTCAGCTTCTGGAGCAGTAGCTTCCTTCAAATCCAGTAACTTCAGTTCGTTTTCATCTGTATGAAATAACAGAGGGGTACAAAAACATGAACCTTAACCCATCCATGCATAGGGTTTATTTTCAGAAGGATTAAATCCCTGTTTTATCATTCAAATTGGCAACATATTTTCGAAATTTCTTTTAATGGCACTTCCAAAACAGGTTTAATCCATTGCAAATGAAACGATATATGCATGTCCTTTATGATGTCAAACACTGCCAATTTGCATGAGAAATAATGGATTTTCAATCCTTAAAACATTGCCAATTAGAAGTTTCCTTGATAATTTTTCATTTGAAACGTCCTCACTCCTACATTGTATAGTGTAATAAATAAAGGCTCAAGTTCAAGGGGATTTTTCCTCTTTTGAGCTATTTCCCTTTATTTTCTACACCTAATGTCTGAGTGATGATACGAAATGTCATAAATCCCCCCAAATATGGGATTTTTACCTGGATGGGTTAAAAGAGAGGAGAAACGTAAAAGGGATAATAGGGGGCAATGATATGGAGCTTTAAAGGTCCACAAAACGTCCATCTAAGTAAACATTTATTCATCTGTGAATTTGCGCGTGTCTTGTAATAATACTTGGTAACCTACCTACATTAGATAAAGCTTTACAGATAGCGAACGTAGACTCAGATTCAGATTGATTTAATGTCTATGCACATTTAAAAACGTAAAACTGTACCTTCCACTGGTAAAAAGATAAAACTAAAAACTAAGGACTATAGCATAAAGGTCAACAAATAAATGAATATCGATGTCAATACTACGAAAGTATAACCACACCTGGAAACGTCATAGAGTTTTTTTATTGAATTTTTTTTAGAATTTTTAAAATGATTCACTTTGTGAAATAAGGAAAAATGTGTGTCTGCCCTATTGAAAGTTAAATAATCTGTCGGCCGTTTTTAATATTTTTTCTGTAAATACATTACCTTCATCTCATAGAAAAATGAAAACTAAGCTGTAAATAGTAATACCAAAATTATTAAACGTATACAGTTAGCTATAATAGTAACAATAAATAAAACTCATATGTCTTTATTCAAACAAAAAAAATCATAGCTCACACAAAATATCAGATGCTTAGAAAATATTGAAACCTACAAGTACATAGTCATTTTTTTTTATTACAGACCAACTGTATTGCATACTACTAACTTCGTTTTGATGATACAACTTAAACATTTTGGCCCGTATTCTCGAAGCAAGTTTATCTTAGACCCGGGTTTAACTATACCTGCTTCGAGAATACGGGCCTTTAAGTTTACCTTGCTCGTTTGCTGAAACAGCAGCCAACACGCCCATCACGGCACAGATCACAATACCCAATTCGCTGCTCCCATTGTCTACTGATGACTTGATCAAATGAAACGTATTGAGTTTGGTGACAAAAACAATGTCCGACGTCTACTGTCAAGTTAACAAATCTTTGAATTCCACCGAATTACCGAGTTACACTACGTTTTTATGAATTGCCAGTTGCTGATCACACATGCACAACTATCAATATATTATAACAACACGATAAAGCAAGTCGAGAATGTGACCAATTACAAATGTGCGATAGCCTCACGTGCTCGCTGAGCTTTAAATATTCAACCCAATCACGGGTTTCACGAGTAACAACATGCAAATTAGGGAGCATTAATAACAAGTCACGTATAGTAGGCCATGGGTTGGAAAATCGTTGGTTAACCGTTGTAATGATAATTTTATTTCCCTGATCACGTAGAAAAATAATTTGAAATTTTATACCTGCAAAAATGTGTATATGAATTATTCATTGTTATGTCTGCAGTATGTCAGAAAATGAGAAAGTAAACAAGATCCAAGGAAACTCAAGAAAAAAATTCTTGTTCACCGTAAGCATCTTATTCACACTGATTTGTATACCAAGTTCTACAGACAGCAACATCAACATGTTAAATTTAACGCTAGAATACTGGACTTACATGATAATAAAATCTAAATCAAGTGATGCCCAGGATATTGATAATAGATTGGGCTATACCACAAATATACAATTTTCAAAAAGAGTGGTATGAACGTACTTAAAAAAGTAAATTCGCGGATATTTGGGGCTTTCTGTCAACAACAAAGCAGTGTTTTTCATTTAGATAATATCTGAAGGTCCAAGGATCTGTACACAACATATCCACTCAGCCAATCAGCGTGCATATCATGCCCAACATGGCGGCGCCAATAAAACTCTACAGACGCAAAGAGATCTCTGACAGGCCAGGTGCGCGATTGTATGCAGTGTCTGGAAAAACGTTGATCGGCTGTTAAGTATCGTCTCCTTAATCGGAATTCAATACGGATATGGTATTATGGTGCTTTGCAATTAAAATGCAATTCAAGCGATCAATTTTGGTGAAATGCCTTGGAATTTCTACCATGTTCTATATTTGCAGACCAAAAAGTCTCTTTTAACTCAGTTTGCCTAAAATAGATGTTTAGATTTTTGCTATGTAACTCTTCAATTATTTCGAGAACAGACGTGCGTAAAATGTTATCAAGCAAATTCTAATTCAACGTTGTGGATCTTCAATTAACAAAATATCAAACGCTGATATCCGAGCTACAGAGTATTGTTTATCCACCCTAGTATACAAAATTTATGTTGTCGCTTACACTCAATCAATGACTCAACTAAACTCTTGCTCACTCACCCGCCCAGTCATTCACCCACTTAACCACTATGTCCACTCCCTTTATTACTCATTCACTCACTCACCCACCCACTCACTCACTCACTCACTAACGCTAACTCCCACTCACTCACGCATCCACTCAGCCACTAAGCCACTTAGCCACTCAGCCACTCACTCACTCTCCTACTCACCCTCCCTGCGTCACTCACCCGCACACCCATCATCTCTCTCAGCCACTCACCCACTCACTCTCCTAACTCACCAACTCACCCACTTATCACTAACTCACTCACCCTCACTCACCCACTCACTCTATCAAGCAATCAATCTGCCTTCCTGAGATTTATTTTTCGGGCGTGCAAAATTGTGATTAATTTACTTTTCAACATTTTTCTCACGGATTTAATTCCTTTGGTTTGAGGAACAGGAACCCTCTGCGTACCAATCACAAGGTTGCGATAAAAAATATCTTTAAAATCAATCGACATTCCTGATTCCATGAAAGTACTCTTACACACAGAGGCGTCGATCCTGGGGGCAGAGGGGCGATCGACCCCCCCCCCCCGCTTAAAATATTGGGGGAGCAAACATATCGATTTACCCCCCCCCCCATAATTTTGACAACTTGAAAAATTCATAATATGCAATGTCAATATATGTTTTAAAAAGCATTGGAAAGCGCTATAAAACCATCATAGACATGGCATAAAAACTACTCTTAGAAATTTGATGTAAATGATTTGTATGTTGATGATTTATCAATAAAAACATAAATAAAAAAAATAAAAAATTGTAAATTTTTCGGTGCAAAATTCTGTATTACAATCGGGCGCGCAGATCGCGCCGAAAATGTTGGACTTTTTTTTTCAATATTGTTGTCTTCTGCCCCCCCCCCCCCAAGTCTGAAACATGGATCGACGCCCCTGCTTACACAATAATCTACTAATTCCTGAAATATTTTATCAATTCATCAATTCATCCAATTATTCATTTGAGTATCTGAATATAAGAACGACCCAAGTCCATTTTGGACATTGGTCTTTATTGTCCCATATAAAACCAAAGATTACAACCCAAGTTATCCAAATTTCGAGTACGTAATTTGTAGATACATGTTCTAGTAATTATACACTTCTGCTTTGGTCAATTAGAAATGTCATATTTGGTTTCGTACGGGACAATACATACAAATTTCCAAAATGGACTTGGGTCGTTTTTTATATTCATACCTTTATTTCTTTTACAGACTTATCTATATACACAGAGTGTGTTGGTTCCAATTTTCCAAGGGAAAGGGGATGCAATGAGCTGTGATGTGTGAAGTTTTGGAGCATGAGAAAATACACATCAAAGAATGGTGAAAATGGATGAGATGCAATTTAGTTTCATGCCATATATAGAAGCAGTGTTCTGCGAAGACTTCAAGGAGAGTAACGAGCTAAGGCAAAGAAGTTGTATTTGTGATTTGATGATCCTGAGTAGGCCTTTGGTAGAGTTTCGAGTAAATTAATAGAGAGGAAGATGAGAAAGATAGGTAGACCGGAGACAATGGTTAGTGCGGAGATGAGTTTGTATGAAGGAGCAAGGACAGGAATTAGAGTTGCGTCTGAGTTTTTGAGGAGTTTGAGGTGATAGTGGATGTGCATGAAGTCTCTATGTGGTCGTCACCGATTGTTCATACGGATAGTACAGGAGAAGGCTTGATGAACAAGAAACTGTATGCTTGTGATTTAGTTCTGATAAGTGAGACAATGGAGGGACTGGAGACGACGTGTTGGAAACCTAAGGTGGTATTAAAGGCAAGAATTTGAAAGTAAACCAGGGGAAGATATAATTGATGATGAGTGGAGCCGGAAAGGTATCTGTGTGGAGATTAGATCCATGCGGCATGTGCGGAAAGAGGGTGAGGGCAGATTCAGAGTTGTTGGTGAAATGTGGGGAACGGATAAACGGGAGATACACAAAGAACAACGTGACCACCTCGAGGTTGGTTAGAGAGTTTATGTGTGGAAAATGTGAGAACAGACCTGGAGGGCATGTGGAACATGCGAAAACTCATGTGACGAGGTGAAAACGGTGAAAGGGTTTTCGTACTACGGCTATTGGGTGAGTGTGAGTGGAAGGTATAGGCAGCTGTGGCAGCGAATGTAAGATCAAGATTTGGATGGCTGAACTTTAGGGAATGTGGAGACAAGTCTTATGTGGAAAATGATAACCTCTGAAGATTAATGGAATGGTTTAGTGGAGTTGCGTGGGATCTGCGATATTGTATACGAGTGAGACATGTTGATTGAGTGAAAACGATGGGGTTCTCTGAAGGACTGATATACATGTAGCTACGGTGAGAGCAATGTGCCCTGTGAGGCTGATAGACAGAAGATTGGGAAGTTGATGCAGATGTTGGGTTTGGAAGAAGCGGTGTATCATAATGGCGAAGGCATATGGAGTACGTTGGTAAGGACATGCGTTGGGGAAGGCTGTTGATCATATTTGGAGAAGGGGGTTTGAGTTTCAGGTGGATGGTCAGGATGGTCAGGGGGAAGGGGTGACCACGAAGACATGGAAGAACAAAATGACGCAGGAGAGTAGGAGAGTTGGATTGAAGGATTAGAATGCACCGAGGAGAGTACAGTGGAGGGAGAGGGTGAAGGTGATTTCTGTGAGTGCGGGGTAAATCGTGAACGGGGATAAAACCGGATGTTTATTCTAGATGACTTACTCTACTTCTTACTTATTTACATGCTTATCTACTTACTACATAAGAGGTACCAGTAATATTATGAGTCTTATCATTTACAACCCAATTTTCCACGATGTTTCATATACATGTTACTGATGAAAGTATATATCTTACACTAACTGAAGTTTCTTTTTTCTGAAACTCCAGGAAATAAACTTGCAATCTATATTAAGGATCCTATTCAAAATACTGGTTGAAAATGAGATTACAGTCAAATAACTCGAAACTTATACATTGTTCAGAAAGAATAATTAAATTAATAGGAATTCAAACAGACGCATATAAAAACGGCTTCATTATTTAGTTGAAAGGCAAGCTACATTATTTTACGAAAATGCGATTGTAATATCTTCAATTAGAGTATAGGCTTGGAATATAATAGATAAATCAACACGACATTATACATGTAGCTCATTACAGGTTTCACAACATATCTCTGGTACAAATTTCGTGTAGGCCTATGTAACCTTATACATATATTATGAAACTCGATAAGTTATGGTGCAATTTTGCCTCATTGCACTGAATTTAAGCATTGGCTCCTTAATTTACGATAGCAGCTTGAAAAAGATAATGTGTACTATTAGGCAGACACTTTTTTCTGTTTGAATAAGATATTCAATATATATACCTGTTTAGAAATATCGATACCCATTTTTTTATTATTACAGTTTTAGAAATATTTTAAACAATGATTTTTTTACGAGTACACATAACGTTTCATTTGATCTTACAGGTACATTTATAAATATTTGTGACGTCATATCGTTGCATAGTTAATTGATGGATGTATATGATTGTCTCAACCAAAATCCCATGGAAACCATTTAAAGAAATGCTTCGTACAATGGCGCTTTCCGTATGTACCAATGAAAGTCTCGTAATAATGGTAAATGAATGCCTTCTACAGCCTGTCTCAAAAATAATTGTGCAAGTTAAAAGCGCCCTCTTTGGTAATGAGGAAAACATTTTTGTGACGTGGTGCTTACATTACCAACAAGAGCATAGTCTTAGCTTTCAAATGCCGTTTGTTCTGTTTAGTTTGCTTGTTTAAATCCTGAGATATGTCCAGTTACCAACGAAAAGGTAAAATTAAGGAGTTCCTTGGTTTTACTATAGTCAATGATAGCAACAGGCCGTCATCCCGTAAAAGTGACACAATTTATTGTGATCCCATCCTGTTGTTGCTTACAAGATATCTCAAGATTAAAATAAGGCATATCAACAAAACAAACAACATTTGAAAGTTATGACTTCGCCCTTGGTGTTTGACGTAAACATGTGTCATACCAGAATATTTTAACTGTCAAAGAGGGCGCTATTCACTTGTGCAATTTTTGAGAAGTGCTGCAGCATGTCTCCAAAAAATTGTGCAAGTGAAATGCGCCCTCTTTAGTAATTAGAAAGTACTCTTGTGACATGATGCTTACATCAACGTCAAAGCAAAGTCCCAGCAAAGTCCCAGCTTTCAATTGCCATTTGTTCTGTTCAATTTGCTTGTTTCAATCTCAAAATATCTTGTAAACAACAAAAAGGTGGAATCGCAATTGTGTCACTTTTACAAAGGACTGCAGTAAAAGTGGCACAATTTTGTGATTTCACCATTTCTTATTTCAATAAATACATCTCACGATTAGAACAAGCAAATTGAACAAAACTAACGTTATTTGAAAGCTAAGACTTAGCTTTTGCTGCTGATGTAAACACCATGTTACAAGAGTATTCTATAATTGCCAAAGATGGTGGTTTTTACATGATTTTTTTTTAAACACACTTTATTATTATTATTATTATTATTATTATTATTATTATTATTATTATTATTATTATTATTATTATTATTATTATTATTTATATTGCGCTTTTCCATTAGCCCCAAAGCGCTACATATTTGGCCATCCTTCTTTACTAGGCAAGCATCTATACAATGCGCCATAGAAGGGGCCCGAATAATGTTGAAAGTGTTGAAATGACCATCACATCGGGTTTTCACCCTTCTCTTTTCGATGAAGTGTATAATGACGTTATAAGGGTTGTCACATTTTCTAGTTATGGCAAACGTTGCAGTGTACAAGTCTATCTCGAAAATATACACAAACAAGCAATAATGCTCACATCAATTGGTGCTTACATGCACTGATGTCATTGTTTTTATTCTATCTCTATCAGTTTGTACAATGACTTGGGTAGAACACCCTGATATGGTATGCGATGCCTACGTATCACCCGTGCGGCGCGCTCCTGCAGACTGTATTCTTGCAAAGACTCTACTAGTTTCAGCACCTCATCGTGAAATTCCTGTGTGCCCCGCAAGGGTGGAAGTGACCAGTGCCCCAAGGTTGATCCTGGAGATAACAACAAATCAATGATGGTTTCACCGTACTTGTTCTTCTGATTCAGTTGATATCCATATCGGATGAAGAGTTCAAAAATGCTGAATACAAGTCCATAGGTTTGTTGAAAGATATCAAGTTGAGGGGCGCTGACATGGAAATTACGTGGATCTATCCGCAATGTATTACACAAACTGTGTAACACCGTGCCTCTCATAATGTAGTTGGTAAGCCTGTTCACTGCATCATTGTAATCTAACTTGTAGAGATGACACAACAACCGTCTAAAAGAAGGAATGACGTCTTGTGAAAAATAGGGCGACTTCAGACATGGGTTATAGTGTATGTTGGAAATCAAAATATAGATAAGGGAAGGCTCAGGTTCGTCCGCATCTTCCATTAATCGACTGGAACACATGTGGAAAATTTCCTCCACGATTGGAAGAACAAATTTCAATACGTCCTCCCCTTTAAAATAGCACATCATCGTAAATATTATCATCACAAGAGGCTTAAGAATGTCGTAAGCTTCGAGCATGTAAACAAATCGTTCGTTGTGTTTCGTCAAGGCATCCATGGCTTTCTCTAGAAGTCTGTAGATGTCCCCGAACTTTAGATTATAATTTGGGTTTGGCTGCCCCCTTTTCTCCTTACATACCATCTCTAAAAATTCTTTAATTCTGCGTAATGTTCTTTTGCAATCTGTCGGGGTTAATTTTGCTTGCAGATTGAGAATGTATGCTGAAATTAATCGTCTCTTGCCAGTGTCCTCTGTCAGCAAAATGCGATGACACGTCCAACGGCATTGCGATTACTGAATTTTGAGGAAGTATCCTTTCCAAGATTAAGTAGGCTTCCATTGTAAGAGCAGAAAGATTGGATCGAATCTTCACCAAATCATCCATTGTTTTACATTCCCTATACGCGTGCAATCCACATGATGACACAAACTCTTCCTTTTCATAGATATCGTTCGGGTCATCGTAGCGAAGTTCCATAGCCTTGCACATCAGATAGTATCCAACGCACTTTCCTTTATCCAAACTACGAAAGTCAAAACGCAAAATCATATGAGCTCCAAGAAGTTCAAGAGCATGTATCTTATCAATTTTTGGTACGCTGTGTAATGATGCTAAGTATTCAACAAACCGTACTAGATAATTCTGGGCTGCATAAAACAAAGGAGTTAAACCCCTATTATCGCGTAGGACATTTGCACCGTGATCTATGAGTGCCTTTACAGCAGGTAATCGATCTATCGATCTATCTATGATTGGATAAAGTACACCTCCAATCCTATACGTCGTGGCATAATGAAGAACAGTTTGCCGGGTCTGCTTTTCGCTCCAACAAGGCCATGGTCAAATGATTGTCGTAACACATATGCATCAACAAGGTCTTTCTTTTGCTGTCTACTTCATTTACATTTGTTTCATCGATACCTTCCGAATCTAGAATCAACCTTGCCTCCTCAAGACTTCGCGTTTTCAATGATTTTTTCGTTATTTTGTAGATGAAAGAATTCCAGGTTTCTCGCGCACATGTTGCTTTATCTGTTCCTGCATTCCTACACTCGTCACTTACATTGACGCTTGAAGTTTTAGTTTGGTTTCCCTCCATTTTAGATACCGAGATGTATCCAATTTCCGGTCCGATCTGTTAGAAATAAAGAATGTTTGTCATTTTCTTATTACAATTAAATATGTTAATGGTACCTGCAAAAACTGGATCAATTTGAAATTACACATAAAATCCGCAAACCTCCTTACAATTGATCTCTATACTTCGAATCGGTCTATCTTTCCTGTTTAAGTTTATTTGTCTATCAGGGGCGTCAATCCAAGTTTTGGAGAAGGTGAGAGTAAAAATGTAAAAAAAAAAAAATTGTGGCGGGATCCGGGCGCTAAACTACAATATAAAGCGAGCCATAAAGTTAGAAATTTTTAGGTTTTTAGGTTTATTTTAATTTAGTGCACTTTTGTTTACATATTCTTGCGCGTCATGTTTGATGATTATTTTTTTTCTAAGTGATCGGAATTATATTGGCGGATGGGGGGGGGGTAAAGATATGTTTGCCCGCCACCAAGTTTTTCATCACATGAGGTCAATGCCTTTGCTATCTATCAACAAATATTTGCTTATATCGTTATATTTGTTTAGGTTGTGCACATAACAATATACACTTTTTGTATATTGTTATGTGCACAACCTAAAGTACCGTGCGATTACCAAGGATTTACAGACTGGTTAGGCGAAAAAACGATTCGCACCCCCTATCGAAGAAATTCAATAACAAAGTGAAAGTTTGCTACCAAACATAACTTATAAAATCACGAGTAGCTTTGGTTTAGTGTCTCATGACACCTACATCCGCATTTTATTTCAAACCAAGGTTGACTGGATGTATAAATGGAATCTTCGCTGACATATCATTCGATCAAATAAAACACAAGATGAAAAACTATATCCAACCCTGCGAATACAAAACATTTTGCCTAATGAAGGTTATGTTCATTATACTCATTTGAAGTGTAAATAAGAGACAATGTATTCTAACAAATTCAAACCGCATTCAGCGGGTGTTAACAATTTACTCTTTTCTCAATACTCGCACGATGATACTTTCATGCAGTAATCACCGCAGTAAAACAGGGCCATGGAAATGATTTTTTTTTTCACCTGGGGTACCGAGATAGTTTCGCGGCCAAAATAATTTATCACAGCCAAATTCGCAGCTCGGCCAAAAGTAATTTTTCACGGCCAAAAGAAAATTTCAAGCCTAAGTTTGAAAAATATAACGGCACCGCCCCTGGACGACGAATAATGTTATACATCATGAAATTCATTCAGCTGTGATGAAGCTGTTGTTCTATAAGTACATCCTCCGGCCACACACACACACACACACACACACACACACACACACACACACACACACACACACACACACACACACACACACACACACACACACACACACACACACACACACACACACACACAACAACAACACACACACACACACACACACACACACACACACACACACACACACACACACACACACACACACACACACACACACACACACACACACACACAACACAAACACAACACAAACAACAAACACAACACACACACACATACACACACACACAAATACACACACAAACACACAAACACACAAACACACCTACATACACACATACACACACACACACACACACAATCAACTAGTCGTAACATTGTTTTTACGATGGTATTTCGTCAAGTGTATAATTACTTTAATCAGTTGTTCAATCACATACTATTCACATTCAAAAGCTAAATGTTATCATTTTGTGTTTATCATCATACAATGTTCTTTACATCGAGTATAATGTGTGGTTAGGCTTACGTATCAAGTAACAAGGCGTCTCTACAAGTACTCAATGTCTGATCCTCACGTTTCACTTCCTGGCTGAGATTTCTGGCCAGAAGATGATTATAAGTTACCGCAGTCTGTATCTTTGTTTGATGTGGTTCGTGTACGGAATGGTATGTTGTAGATCCACTGCCCATTCTGATGATATGTAGACCATGCTCTCATATTCCTTTGCGTTCCAATGACGACATTCTACCGGTGGTTAGCGTTCTGGATGGCGCAGTATATACATGTATAGTGCAGGGTTGAATTGTTGGGTTCCAATACGTACGTAAAGATCTATCAACACTTTTGGGGTTCATTGGCAATGTTATCATGTTTATTTCGCATGGATGCACACACTAATACAGCCTACAATATATATTGATATATTTCTACATCAGCTTTGTACGATTACAAAGCTAGGTATGACTCACGGGTCACAATGGCAAATGAAAGGCACACTGTCAATCCTGTTGCTATAAACATGATAAACAGACCAAATAACTTCACATGAGACAAACATATTCTTGTAAACATTTTGAACAGAATATAGACGTCCTTAATTTATTTTTTTCCAGGTGTATGGAGTCATCTACCTATATCGAAGGAAATACAATTGTGATGAAATTATTTTTAGCACCTCACGGTGATTTTAGGGGCTTGACTTGCCTCCTTGGTACTAGTCCCTCCCATAGTGCCGATTAATCATGTAGGTGACTATGAGCAGTTTATAATGTTTCTACCATTTCGTCGGTATTTCAGACTTGTAGTATCCATACCAACCCCTCTAACCGTGACTTCAACATTTATGGTGAATCCGAACCCGTACCCTTACCCTTACCCATGGTCATGTACCCATACAATTACCCGCACATATGGTCTTGTACCTTTACAAGTATCCGTGGCCAGTATCCCAACCATTACCCATACAAGTACCCATGCGTGCACCCATGGTTTCGCACCTGTACCCATGGACTCGTTCCCGTTCTAGATTTCGCACCTGTACCCATGGACTCGTTCCCATTCTGGATTTCATACCAATGGTCTCATACCTGGTCCCAATCTCATCTTGTTAAAGGATTCGAATAATACATCCCTCTGATCATTCGTGCTCCGATAATAAATAAATCATGCTAATCTATCAAGGCTGTCATGATAATAGCACCCACTTGCATCTGTACCCATATCCTTGAATCAGTCTGACTCATACCCATACCCTTGCCCATGGCACCATACCTGTACCTTGCATCAGTCTGACCCATACAAATACCCTTACCCATGGCACCATACCTGTACCTTGCATCAGTCTGACCCATACAAATACCCTTACCCATGGCACCATACCTGTACCTTGCATCAGTCTGACCCATACAAATACCCTTACCCATGGCACTGTACCTTTACAAGTATCCGTGGCCAGTATCCCAACCATTACCCATACAAGTACCCATGCGTGCACCCATGGTTTCGCACCTGTACCCATGGACTCGTTCCCATTCTGGATTTCATACCAATGGTCTCATACCTGGTCCCAATCTCATCTTGTTAAAGGATTCGAATAATACATCCCTCTGATCATTCGTGCTCCGATAATAAATAAATCATGCTAATCTATCAAGGCTGTCATGATAATAGCACCCACTTGCATCTGTACCCATATCCTTGAATCAGTCTGACTCATACCCATACCCTTGCCCATGGCACCATACCTGTACTTTGAATCAGTCTGACTCATACAAATACCCTTGCCCATGGCACCATACGTGTACCTTGCACCAGTCTGACCCATACTCATACCCATACCCATGGCACCATACCTGTACCTTGCATCAGTCTGACCCATACCCATACCCTTACCCATGGCACTATACCTGTACCTTGCATCAGACTGACTCATACAAATACCCTTACCATGGCGCCATACCTGTACCTTGCATCAGTCTGACCCATACAAATACCCTTACCCATGGCACCATACCTGTACCTTGCATCAGTCTGACCCATACAAATACCCTTACCCATGGCACTATACCTGTACCTTGCATCAGTCTGACCCATACAAA
>JZLH01S0622600.1:6740-25227 GCA_001188425.1 Eucidaris tribuloides | reverse complement strand
CCTTTCACTGTGAGTGTTAATTTGTTGGGTTGAGATTCAACGAAAGACAACAAATAGTATTTTAAGTAGATTTAGAGCAAAAGGGATCAATGTGAAAGTTTGTGCGAACCTTTAACTTCAGTAAGATAGCTAACTTGTTGAAAATTTAGTGGGTAAGCTTAGACTACATAGTGGAAGCGGAGGCATACATTGACTGCACGCAAAGTCGGAAACTTCCTATTAGTTTATTTAAAATGTATTCCATGATATTGGGTAGCACCCCTATAGTGTATCGTCAAAAAAATTTTAATATTCAGGCATATATAACAATTGAACAAAAAACCTTGGGATCAACTTCAACGCATTTCTCATTACAATAAGCATGTTAAAACTAAATCATTTACTTGAGAAAATAGTCTTTTTGAAGAGTTGCACCGAATTATGGAAGTTTTGCACTTGTCACAAAATTTCAAGTAAGATCATTCTTTGAAAAGTTTAAGTATGGTTTGATAACCATACATAAACTAAACTACTAGACCTTAATCTTAGCACGAAATGTGATCTTTCTACTATTGAACATTACAAAATAGTCTGAGTATCCTTCGTAACATCTTCATTTCAGGTTAAATTAATTGTATAATAATATTCATAGTATATTAGCAATGTATGAGGAGCCTGGGGGCTTAGATTGGACAAATTCTCACTAGGTGGAAGGTCCAAAAGTCCCATTATTATTTTACAAGTTATACAACACAACATGGATGGGAACTTTACAATAACTCTCGACTTTACCCTCACCCAAACTCACATTGCATTTAATGTGATTTGTTGGAAAAGTAATAAAAATAAAATATACTAGCTTCCAGTATTCAAAACTTTCAAACATAGAAAGCAATTTACAATTGTTCACGTATAAGTATTCAAAACGATCCATCAACTGAGATTTGTCATTATTTTATTCCTTTTATTACGCGAAAAAGAAACCAAGTTAGAGTCAAACAGGGTAATTAGGTGTGGAAGTGCAAATTTCTAAGGTTGTCTGATTTTTAGTTATTACCAACAGTTACAACTATAACAAACCTATAGTATTAAAAATTTCGAATCAGTTTTAAGTTTTGCAAGAAGGGGCCCTGAGGGAGCATATGTTCCTAAGCAAAAGTAAATTTATCTCCTGATTTGAGGAATATTTGGACCTATTGTAATATTTGAAACTTTAAACAGGGAACTGAAAGAGGATTTCGGGAAAAAATATACACATAAACTTTGATTTCATTTATTGAAAAGAGCCATGTTTTCAAATTCAAGGACAATTAAGTAGTTAGGTGCAGCTTTCTGCTGGAACATTATTGGCTGAATTGGCCTTCTGACGGGAAACAAAACCGAACGAAATTGTCCATTGCATTTTTTAGACATTATTTCCTATCGCGTAGTCTAACACTATTTAGGGAATGCATTTAAGCACTGAAGACGAAAACAGAGCATGACAACTAAGTATTATGCCGAAGTCTTCAAGTGGACCCATATCGGAAAGTGTCAAGTACTGGGGAGGACTGAGCGGAGCGAGGGGAGATATATTTTTTTTATCGAGGTCGTTGACCTCCCAAGTAAGGATAGCAGGCTTACGATCTGCCTGTTTTGGTGGGGGAACGGGGGACTTACGAGTAGGGTGTGTTATATATGTGCCTGTTCTGGGAAATTGCTGTTTGGAATCCGTAATCTTGGTTCTATAGCAAGTTTATAAAAAGATAAACGCGCTACAAATTCAGAGAGGCAGTGGACTTGATTAACTTTTTTAAGCTTGGTAATTTGTGGGTTTTCTATGGGATAGATAGTTTCGAGAATATTTTACAAGCCATAGTGTATGTATAAGTTTTCTACAATTGTTAAATTTTAGGATAATGTTGCAATGTTGGGACGAGTGCTGGAGAAAAAAAGAGGTGATTTGATTGTATACCTACTTAGTCAGCATGCGATTATGGTAAAACGTAAATGGGAACTTGGACACCTTTTTCAAGTGGTTGGAATTGATAAACATTTTGACTAAGCCACAAAAGATCACAATCTCATATAATTCTGATCAAAAACTAATTGTTGAGGTGAAAGTATATGGTAAAAGGAGTATATGATTAATTATTGTTGCTCAAAAATCTGTGGATTGTTTCATGATGTTGTTCATATATCGTGTGGTGTTTCCTTGTTTAAAACGTTTCCATAACACTTTTTTTTTATCATACCGAGTGAAAGTGGATATTCGTTCATGTTATTGCATGGATGTATATGAAAACTCATTTTCCTAGCAGGAGGAAATTTTAGGTTTGGTTCGTATGTCCGGCAGAACTTGTGGCCCTAGCATATTGTTTCCAGCAAAGAAGGTGTGTTGTTTCTTAACAGTAAATTTGATTTTTCTATGACACGAGAATTATTGCCCTTAAATTTGATTATGATTTTGCATATTAACAGATAATCATGACGAAAGGATCTTCGATAATATCACGAGACTTGACTATTGATTTCATGGTGAAAAGAGCAAGAGAGTTTTTTCAGGCCGGGTTGGAGGAACCAAGGTGTGTTATATGATTAGTTTATTAAGGCCTTTCTAGCTGGAAGAAAATTACATATTGGCCCTTCTTGCCAACGGAACAATCAAGAGTATGATTGATCAGCTACTTTTTTGCGGTACTTAAAAGAATATCAGTGTTTTTTCTCTTATTATTTTGGAGATATTAACATTGAAGATGAATGTAATGCATTTGTTAGATATATAGTTAAATAGCCATAGTGTGGTTGTTTGACGTACGGCAAGGATTGTTGCAAAGGGGGGTTGGGGTGGGTTCCAATCCGCCGGTCAAATCTATAGGGTCCTAAGAATTTTTCACGGTCAAGCCAGCGCCAAGAAGATGCAAATATTTTATCAATTCATCCAAGGTCAAAACAATATTTCCCGGTCAAGGACAGATCGACCGAAAAGTGATAAATTTTCAGATTCCAAATTACCGAAGGTCAAAATTTTTTTCATGCAGTCAGGCCCAGCTTACTCGCTAAAAAGTCAGGTTACGGGGACGGGGGGGGAGGAGCATATAGGTGAGCGAACGTGAACAAAGAAATTCCAAAATTTCAACACCCCCCTTTTTGCTAATAAGGGCGGTGTATTGACACCTTAAAACACCCAAACACCCACCCACCCCCATGCATACGTTTATGTTATATAGCTTGTATGCGTTCAGAGAGATTAGAGCAATAAGTAAAGGCGACCATATGTATTCAAGTTCAAATGCAATGTTAAACAAATGTATCGGACTCCGAGAAATTCCTTTGATAAGAGCATATTATAAATATTTGACATTCTATTACTTCAAATTAGTCAAGAAATTGAATGATAGGTAGATTAGCTTGTGAAGACGCAAGAGATCAAAAATCATCTAAACTGTATAAAATGTACAACCGGAAACAATTAATGATTAATCCTGCGGATCACACTTATTGCAAAGCTAAGGCCTGAACGAAAAATTAGCACAATTGCATCGAAATGAATACATTGATACAATTGCAAATTATAATTGGTTCATGTGGTATTTATATTTCTAAAAAATGGCAATTACACCGTTAAATGCAACAATTCCAGTAACAAAAAACAATTCACATTGTGTCTGTTACAAGTTTAAGGGCATCAGTGAAATGTTTTCGAAGTCCTCGATATCTCAAATTTCAAAAAAGGAAAGGGTCGTGGAGGGGAGGGGATGCACATTTTGTTGTGAGGTTTAGCCAGTGCTTACGTGACTTTACTGCTAATATTCAAGATCTTGTACCACATATTAATTATAATTCAATAATAAACTACTGTTGCTGCACTATTGTATGTGTGGCATGAACTATAGCACATTCCTATTACTTTATGTATACAGTATGTAGGAAAAATATAGGAATGAAAATACTGTCATAACTTTGAATTGAACAATTATAGATCTCATAACTTGAGGAAGTGGTTTATGTAAGTGCAATCTTGTTTGAAGAATCCATGAAGCCGCCATGAAATTTTTCTTAATATAAACGAAATTTCTTTATATCGGTTGCCAAAAAACAATAAGAATAAAAGGAAATTCCCAAGATAATGGAGGAGAACCGAGTTTGCACTGTATTTGCTTTGGATGGTTCTGGTTTTTTGAAGTTTAACGGCATTTATTGATATCAAACCTATTTATGCGGAAAAGTTTTCTTTTTAAGTAAAATGTAAATTAGTAGTACTTTTATGATTGCAAACATGCTATTGATCCACCCCCATTTGTATTAATGACAATTTATTTAATGATCAATCTATCGATGTTCCTTAAACCTTTTGCAGGTATTTGAATATATAGCCAACTATGCAACACAAAAGTTGTATGGGAATTTGGCATGACTTGGAAACATGGAAGGAGAGGAATCACCCCCCCCCCACCCCCACCGCCAAAAAAGTGAGGTCATTTAATAATATTCAAACTGTACTTATATCTTGATTATATGCGAGTACTGTACAGTTATGCCAGAGTAATTAGGCAGTCTCCTTCGTCAGTCCCATTTTCTGAAATACCTCATTCAACTGCCAATGTTATACATTCCACTTATAAAGGGGAATAGTTAAATAATTCTTTACATTTACTAATTTGAACATCTAAACTGACTGTACCATGTGAAATTTGGGGGTTTACTCCAAACTTGTTACAACTCTTGTGTATGGTCATACTTTGACTTGTATGCAGTCATGTGAATAAATTGATACTAAGATCCCAATAAAATATATTTTCACCTGTAATTGTATTAATTGTTGATTTGCATTCATTCAGTTGTACTTGTGCCAGCAAAACATCCTTGTTCAGTGTACATGTACATGTATATGGTACTCTGCTGAAACACCACATTACAATACAGTAATCATTATAAAGAACACAGATAGATCAATATCATTTTCTGGTCCCAATGGGCAATTATAATGAGAACCTACTGTCTCTGCTGAAGTAATGCATCACAATATCAAACGCCATTTGACTACCGTTTGTTTCACCATCCCTTGCAAATTCTATTCCCAGAAATACCTATGCTGTCAAAACTTCATTGGCATTAAACTTTGATTTTGGGGAATGAAACTCTGAATACTGTTCATGCATTGCAATGACCTATAACTACACTTTTAATGATTACACACACAAAAACACTTGTACAATCAACATACATACAAATACACACATACACAATATAATACACACAAACACATTTATACAGTTGACTGCATTGCAAAATTTGAATCCATTTAGAACATTAGAAAAAAAGTGTGTGTGTGTGGGTGGGGGGGGGGTCTAAAACAAAATGAAGGGAACTAGTGTTGATCTTCAATACATGTATTTAACTTTTGTATGTTAATGTTTGTATATACATGTATGTATGTGCTGTGTATGTTTGTGTGTGTTTGTAATCGCCTCCAACCGTAGACGTTTTGGATTAATTTTACTGTACAACCGCGGATGTACCTTCCGGGGGGACGGTCCACGCTTTTAGATCTTGTTATAATCGAGGTGCTTATGCGGCATTACAACCAGTAAGCAAGGTCTGGGGGTATGTAGAGAACGTCCGCATTTGGAGGTTGTGTACTGTAATGTATACGTCCGCAGTTGTCAGAAGTTTTGTCCTCATTTGATACATGTAGGTAAAAATTGCCGTGTGTGTCCTCGGTATTACCGTTACAAACACACACTCACACAGACACACATTACAAATTGTACGTCCTCGGTCGAAGGTGATTACATGTACGTGTGTGTGTGTGTGTGTGTGTGCATGTGTGTGCATGTGTGTGTGTGTTTAAAGTTCATTCTTAAAGTTTCACACAGACTCCAGATTCATCAACACTGCATACACACATTGAAAAAATGCTAAAGGCTGTGTTTTTATTTGCACACCAGAACAGATTATGATCAGATTTGATCCAATCATCCAACCATTGACCTACTAACAGTAGGTACATGATCCAACTAATGAAAGACACATAGAAATACAGTATTCAAAATTTGGAAATTACATGTTGTACAGTTTTTGAAATATCAATGATAAATCATTTCAAATTGTGCTGTTGCTCAACTTGTGTTTTGTAAAGGAAGTCTATTTCCCCACTAATTTTAAATTTTGTACAGTCAAAACGTAGCAAAGATTGCTTGACAATCGTCCAACTGCACTGGTGTGAGTTTTTGACCCCGTAAGCTTTGATCTCTAGATATTCAGTTTCCACCAGATACACAAATTCGGTCTGATAGTCACAACTACTTAAATGGTTGAGTAAAATTCAAATTCATTGAGCGATGTTACATTAGTGCATTCTGTTTGAATTTTATCACCATTTATTTTCACAAGACCTGACTTTGCAGGCCCAAAGTTTTTGTGGAGAGGTGGACATTCATGTAAATCTTTACATTATAAATGATTTCAGCTTATTTACTCAATAAGCTCATTTCAGGTGTGCAAATAAAGGACACAATCTTCAAGCAGATTTTTTTATGAAGTCAAAATAAATGACATGGCTTGAAAAACATATGGTAACAGTTTATTCAGCTGAATCATGAATACAACAAACAAAGTACAGTACACTCTTACTAGTGCAAACTGCTCGAGACCAAAAAAAAATCACTTTGTTGTATCAAAATTTGTTATAGCAGGTCAAAAACCATAAAATACCAAGAAATTTTGAAATTTGGTAATGGGAACAGAAAAATTACTGTTACAACAAGATTTTGTTATCAGTGTTCTGTATCATGAAAGTGCACTGTACCAATTGCCTCCACTGTAATTTAGAATTTTGAATACCATAATATTACTTATCATTAATTTTAAATCAAATCAAAATCAAATAATTAAAAAATTTAAATGAATCATACATGTGATATGTCAAAACAAAGTATGTATACCTAGTGAATTACGTTCATACAAAACAGTAAGCCAATTGTTCAAATAAAATCTTTGTGTGTGAAGTATAAAAAATAAAAATATTTTTTGCAAGACTGAATCAAAGGCTCTCAGCCAAGGTATACCTCTAATTTATTTTTATTCAGAATATAAAATATCAAACAGCTATGACAACACTGGAATGAATAAGAATTTGGAATAATGCCTTTGGCCTCTTTGAGGCAAGGGCATCAAAACACAGGCACCAGTATGGACTGGCAAGGCAGGACTCAACACTAACTTTTTACTTTTCTTGCCCTTTGGGCAAGTAAAAATTGTCACTTTCAAATTTTTACTTGCCCAAAAGAAAAATGTACTTGCCCCAAAATTACAACAACAATAACTACAAAAATCTCTATTTTCCACTAATTTCTCCCTAAGGCCTTTTTATATCAGAAATTGGTAGTTTATTTCACTCTGGGGGTTGCAGGTGTGATTTATTAATTCAAAGAAGACTTCATAAAACAACACATAGTTGTTGTTTTAGTGGTACACACATCCAAACCAAACACAGTAACTGAATACAATGAACAAAATAATGATGACATTTACATTTACAGTATTTCACACATATTTTGTTCATGTTTGGTAACATGTTTACACATGTTTTTCTCATTTAACATCAAATTTGTAATTCTCCATCCAGGCAAGTAAATTTTCAAGTACTGATTTTTTTTTTACTTGCCCTGGGCAAGCAGGCAAGTGCTAGTGTTGAGCCCTGAGTAAGATAAAAGTGCAGTGACAACCCTGGAAATTAACTCTCAATGTGTCAAGCCTTATCTAACAATGCCACATTGAGCAACTTTTGGATTGCAGTGTCAACTTCAAACAGAAAAGCGTCATGTACCATAGTTGTAGAAAATAAAGGTGTACCCTTTCTAGCAATGAAATATATATATATATTTTTATTATATCTTATCATTGTTAAGATTTCTAAAGTTGAAAATAATTTTTGAAGTAATATATTTCAAAACAATAGATATCAAAAGACACAAAGAAAAAGTGCTTGTTTTTCCCATTCCACACAAGTACATGTATCTGTGATAAAATCTCAAATTTGTAAGGAAATATCCAATGTAACCTACAAGTTTTACGAATAATATAGCGAGGGCTGTCCCTCTGCCATATAAAAAAATGAAAGACCAAATTTTATTACTGTCATACTTGTTACATTATTGGCACTTATTAAAAGGGGTACAATTTGTGGTGCAAATTTGTGACAGCGACACTTTAAGAGTTAAAATGATTATCTTCTCTTGCGAGGCAGTACTGCGGAGCTTTATTTTTAGCACACCCTGAAGTTTCTGTAATAAATGGCATCCTTATTTCTCCTTCTTGGTTTCTTGTGTCTGTACTTGCGCTTGTGTGGTCTCATCTTCAAATACAAACCAGTATCCCTGAATCATCAACACTACGGAAACACCTGTAGAAACATGAAAAGAAAAGTTTTCCCAGACATCAATGTGGGTTCAGTGAGTCACGAACAGTTTTAGAAATACAACAGTGATAGCCTGAGTAAATTTGGTTTATGAGCATGAGCTTTTCATGAGACATGATTTTTCACGAATTTGAATAAACTGGTGTGTTTCCTTCTATAGTTCGCAATTTTGCTTCAATCTGTAATGTCACACCAGAACAACTCTTCAATGTAAAATATAACTCGCCAATTAACTTAGCATATTACAGAAGACATGCAAACTTATTACAGTCCTCTCATACCTGAGAAAAATTTTTCATGGAATATAATGTTTTGCAAATTTATGTTTACAGGCAGTGGATCTCTTTGCATGCCTAAAAATTAACATTGTGTAAATACAACGGCATTTAGAAGAAAATGCCATCTGGGAACCTTTAGCATAATATAGGAGCTAGAAACTCAGTTTCAGTGGAATTATAGTGACTGTTAGACTCTGATTTGAATTTTTTCTCGCAAGAAAAAAATTTCCTACCATACAACATACACTAAATGGCTATTGTTTTTCTTTCACATTTTTCAAATTCTAAGCAATTACTCTCCCCCAGATTTCAGAGACATGTCCTTCTTCAATAGCCTAGGGGCATGGGTTATCTTTTCCTGGTCTGTGGGGATGTTTGCAAATAAGATCCACTGCCTTTAAACTCAAAGGAGTTTTTCTGATATGACAAGCATGGGTCCCATGTACACAGGGCGACATACAGATTTATTCAAATTGAAGAAAAATCATATCTCTAGAATGACTTGAGCAAACTTTTAATGTGGCAATATTTAACACATTCCAGACTCCCTGAGACTACATAAACATATGGGGGAAAATTGTTTAAATTTATACAACTTCCATTTTTGTCAAAATAAATCACAAATATATACAGATTTTATCTTTGCCAGTTTCATCCACTCACTACTGCTATAACTACTACTACTACTACTACTACTACTACTACTACTACTACTATTACTACTACTACTACTACTTCTACTACTACCACTACTACGACGACTACTACTACAGGCAAACCCTGTTATAAAGAGGACGTAGGGACCGACAATTTTTCCTTGCTATAGCCGATTGCTCGCAATAAAAGTACATGACAAAAATACAAAAATTTATGCATATAGGACTACATATAAAGTAACAAGATTTCTACCACTACTGTAGTGTTTTCGCTAAATTTACAATAAACTGAATTTACAAACTAAATAGTCAATGAACTGAAACAGGAGGGTTTAAAATGTAAGTGAACGATGATTCCAACTCCTCCGTTACCAAAATGGTGCAACGGGTGGGAAGGAGACGTCACACAGTTACGTGTGCTAGCTAGCTGGCATGGGTCCTCGCGGTGTGATAGGAAGTGTGTACAACGTGCGGTGGTGTAGCTTGCCCGACATGTTGATCAACATCTTACAAAAGGAGTTGAATTTTACAGCGCAAAACATCGCTTGCGCTCGCAAGCCATCGTAAGCTGAGGTGGATGCTTAGTATAACAGGGTCAATTTCCTTTGTTTTTCTTTATCTTTTGGCTGGGAATTTACCAATCTCGTTATATGAGAATCATAATACACAGAGGTCTATAGAAGAAAATTGGGACCCGAGAAATGTCCTTGTATTAAGCGGGTCCTCGCTATACCTGTGCTCGATATAATGGGGTTTGCCTGTACAACTACAACAACTACGACTACAACAACTACTATGACTATGACTACTACTACTACAACTACTACTACTGCTACTAATAATAATAACAACAACAGCAGTACCTGATATAACCAGCGGTGCAACAATACCAAAGGTAAGTTCAACCGTTTCGAATAGAAGAAACTCCGTTATGAAATGGAAAAACGCCAAACCAAATGAGAAGAGAGTCAGGTCATACAGTCTGCAAAGAGATCATAAAACAAGGCATTAAATTGTGAAGGTCAACATTAAGTGATCTGTTTCAACAACTACACAAACAATGAGCAAATATTACCTGAGAATTAAAAAAAGATTTTTCGAAAAGTGAATATTTTCACAATGTAATAGATGTTGATATTATGCAAGAAGTTGCACTCTATGGTGTCTTTGCGGATGTACTAATGACCTATTTATTTATAAAGGTCATTGAGGAGTATAGATAAAATTTGAGTATTCCAAATTGTCATTCAAATTAGTAGGGCTATGTACCACACAGCACTGATGATATCGAACTACAGTAATACATGAACATTTCCAACGTGGGCCAACTATTTGCTGAAACTCAGGAATATGCTGATATTATCTCACGTTAGCACATTGTTCATGGTAACATACAGTCATACAGCATACCACAGTAACTACAGTGTACATATGTGCATTTGAAATCCTATGAAAAGACTAACAATGATTCAATAGAATTGTTTGTAGAGTTTGTTTTGGATTAGTCCAAAAATATGTATGAAGCAAATAAAATGAAAACAAAAGCCCTTATTTTCAACATATTTACAACAACAACAAAATGTTTTCTGAGTTTGACAGAATTTGTAGAAATGAGAGAGCACTGTAGTTACAAAACTTAGCCTGTTGTCTTCAAGATTGTGTTATTCCCATAGAGTTAATACATGACACATCCGGTTTCATGTAGCAAATTGGGTTACAAAGTATGTAAGGTAGCAAAAAATTACTTACGGACGATTTGTGATGTGTAAGGCACATAACATCCTTGTCGCACCAGCCAGGAGAGTCCACGTCCCAAACAATCTCCCCAAAACAGCATTGACTATATGAGAAAAAACACAAAATTTGAAGTTATAATCACAATATTTCAGAAGGTATGAAGTTTAACAAATGCTAGTACTTATAAATGGAAGACCACTGCAATTTCATGTAATTTTATGTTCTACAAACATGCATAAAAAAAAAATCACACTGTTAGATACTGCTAACTTTACAGGATGAAATATACAACATTCATTCAAAACACAGTTGCATGTTCAAACTGGAAGTTATTCTTGTTGTACACAAATTATAATTCCTCTTCAATATCATTACACTGTTAAATCACATTCTAGTGTTGGGTCACATACACGCATTGAACTTTGATGTTAGGGGAATGGGTGGCGCTTGTGCTTTAGTCTAAGCAAAATAGTAAATCTTATCATCTTGTATATATTCACAATGATATACTTTAGTCTGGAATTCCAGTGACATATCAAACTAGACAGGAGCTCCCCATCCCACCCCCCCCCCCACACCTTTGTTACAACAACTATGTGATTAACAATGGGTAAAACTACACACAGCACAAAAAGAAAGTGAACGGTGGATACTATTTATAGTTAAAATTTTCATAAGGTACTCGCTTATTTATCAAAAATATAACTTATTTCTCCACCAACATGGTATGTACATGAAATCTAAATATTATGCATGAGTGTTAGACCTTTTCAAAGACATTTGGAGCATGGAGGATTGTGTAGCTCACAGTTTTTTTAAACTGTGGTCATTGTTAGCCTGTGGCTCTAAATGAATGTGCCCACCTAAGCATAAAAGCTTGAAACTTCATTGATTTCTCTTAGTTTGAGATACAGTTGATTATCATATATGGATTATTTATGTGAACATTTTCAACTTTGAATCAGAGTTGGCATATTTCCCAGACACCGTCTGACGTAAAATCATATACAAAGTCAAAGGAGGTAATTTATATTTCCTGGACGATTGGGTGGGAAATAAGATTCTGAGCGGGAAATATGCCAACTCTGCTTTGGATAGCATCCACTTTTTCTTCTTTTCTTGAGTATATTTCTGGTAGAACACTACATTTTATTTTACCCATTTCTTGTGCCTGCGTATACATTCTGGTCGCCAAGAAGGAACTTTCCACGAAGCACTGGACTGCACTCCCAACCGCCATGAAGCCCACCAAGGCAATCCAGAATCTCAACAACTTCGTAAAAGCATTAGCCATGTTGCCCATACGTCCAGGAAGTACCTGTAAGTGGTGGGAAAATGCAGAAAAATACATGTAATGATGGCTGCTAAGTATAAACAATGTATGCCGCAAAGTGAGGAATATACTAAGGCTCTTATTAAAGCCCCAGGCTAACAATGACCACAGTTTTTAAAAATGTGAGCTACATTATTCTCTATGCTGTGAGTGTCTTTGATAAGGTCTAAAAGTGAAGCCCTGAAAAAAAAATTGTATTTCCAAATGATGATTTAGTGCTTGAAAAAGTGAAAATTTACAAGCACTCAAGTTGACCAAATTCACCTACCCATTTCCTCCCATAGACTCTATGTAGATCTACGATATTTTATTACCCACCGGAGTAGACATTGTTTATTCATGCATATCTTCCCAGTGGCAGCATAACTTTCCAAACTTTTGCATTTTTACTAGGGTGTTTATTTGTCCATTTTTACATTACTATGTAGCTCAGATATCACAGTTTGACAATTTTTTAAATTGAAGCTCCACAATGTTAGCCTATAGTATTAGCCTTCCACATTCCAGCCACATTTTTTTTTTGATAAAAAGGAAAGACAAAAGTCTAAATTTTCCTAAAAAGCCACACAATTTTAATAATAAAATAATCAGATCAAGCATTTGGTAATATGGTGCAAAGTCATGTTCGATATTGGCAAAGTAACAGTCAGTATTTTCTATGGGCTCATACCGATATAATTACTAAAACTGGTATGAAATATTATTTATTGTTTATGCAAAAATGAAGAGAAAAACTGATATATCGGCATTCAGTATGAAGTTAACAAGTATGGTATGATTAAGTACTATGAGATGACCTTCAATACCTGGAACAACACTAATAGTGCTTTTAGTGTCATGTTACTGACGGCTCCACTTGATCCTCCTGTCTGCTTCTGGAGCCGATGTTGACCACTCATACAAGCGGAATATAGTGCAAAAGATGCTATATTACCCCTTACAGCTGCGTGTATTATCCTCTCGGTAAATGTTCAATCATGTGTGAAGGCATGGAAAAGGTTCTAAGGGCTGGTACCTAGGCTAATGCTACAACTTTTAGAATTTGTTTTATTCAAGAAACTAAACTGTTTTGCACCAAATGTTCAGGCCTGAACTAAAGAAATCATGTGGATAATTCATTACAGCTGAAATTATTTCATAAATTCATTCAGAAATATACATTTTTTTGGCCTTGACCTTGGAAAAGTATCGCGAGTCGGAGCGCATTTTCTACTGCTTCCATGAGTGATGATGACACAGCCCGTTTCAGACTACATCTAACTCTAGATCTAGAGCTACAGTAACCTTGCTCCGGTTCCAGGACTACTCCCCTAGAGATGAATCGCACTATACACCAGACAACTCCGTCAGAGGACAGCTCCCTCAGAGAATACCCCCCCCCCTCAACTATATGTAATGGGAATACTATACTATAGTGTGCAATAGATGCAATGCTATATTACCCCTTACAGCTGCCTGTATTCTCCTCCTCTTGGTAAATGTTCAATTACGTGAGCACTGAAGCCACGGAAAAGGGTTCCAAACATTCGGCACTAATCAACTTAGTCTTTGAAGCATTTTTAGTTCAGTCTAACTAGTATTCTGCACCAAAATGCATGCCTGAACAGAAAAAAATCATGACGTGGACGTGGTTAATTCATTAAAGTCTTTTATGTTTATTAAAGACACTATATAACATTGTGCAAGACCCATTTTAAAAATTGTCAAATTTTGCTATTTGACATATCTGACAGTGTTTGAATAGACAAATAAACACCATAGAACACAAAAGTTCAGACAGTTATGCTGTCACTGGTAAAATATGTACTAAAATATGAGAAATTACTTCCACTGGCGCAAGCTAGCATTCGCTGATGGTTGATGCGTTCGCTGGTGCCGAAGCTAGCTGTAGTCACACACCACGGCATGTGTGTATATCGGCTATAGCTTCAGCACCAGCGAACGCATCAACCGTGCGGTCCCGAGAAACACTTTTCGGCGAGTTTTTCGCATTTTTCATGATTTTGACGAAGAAATAAGGATGGAATCATGATTGGCATGACTGAGGTGGGCTAGTTTGCGCCAGTGGAAGTAATTTCTCACTTGTACACAGTACATGTAATAAATCGTATGAAATTGGTTATTTTACGTCCGTTCGGTGCCCCCAAGATTCGGGGTCACCGCACGGCTTAAGTATGCTATTGCCTGGGTTTCACAGCATTCGGACTGTGAAGAGGAGAAAATAGGTAAATGTAAAATGTCCATCCAAATCGTCCGTTAAATCCTCTGAAAAACGACCGAACTCGACACAGGCCGAAGCCTTCGGTCTACGGTCTGCAAGGCATTAAACATTTACTATAAGAACACAATTCTGCGCGCAAATGCATTTTTGGCCGATTGGACAAAAGTGGGTTGTGCTCACAGCTCACTCATGCGTGTAATACTTCTCCATACCAACAATGTCATCAGAAGCCAGATCCAAGGTAAAATATTCATACCAAAAAATAATCTCAAGATCATGAAATTGTTGTGTGAATTGTAGATCTAATAAGTTTTTTTCTGATGAAGACTTTGAAGTGTCTACTTTTTTTATACACACTGCCGTGTAAAGGTCAACTACTATGCATGTGGTCCTATATGGACCACATACGCCCACATGGAAAAAACGAACAAAGTTTGCACTGTGTGAATTGAATGATTCTGTCCCGCAAAACGGGACAAAATTTTGTTCAGGACAGGGCAGAAATTTAGAATCAAAAAATGAAATGTTGAAGCGATGAGTCCTTCATTTCAATTTATATGTTGAGGTCATTGGTAAACTATCCATTTGAGCAATATTTCAGTATAACATTGTTCAGAAAGGTGGAATTTCAGAGCACATTCTTGTGCCACGACTGCATGAAAACAACCAATCATTACTTGTTGCACCAAAGTATAGAGTTGTCCCCATGTGTGTTTTAAAGGTAAGGTTCACCCTGACATCAAGTTGGTTTTAATAAAAGCAGAACAATGAGAGAAACATATTAATGAAAGTTTGGCCGAAAATCCACCAAAGAATAACAGAGTTATAGGTTTCAAAATTTAAATTTGTGACGTCACATGCGAGCAGCTCCCCATATATCATGTCATATAAATTTATATAAATTGTCATTTTTTGATGCTTCATGATAATGAATGGGGTTTTTTCACAGAAGCATGTTGAGTAATGCTTCTGATAATATATTGAATGCACACGTCAAACCATTTTCAAATTTCTGAGAAAACTGCAGTTTTATGAAATTTATATTATCAATGACATATGGGGACTGCTCGCATGTGACGTCATAAACTTCAAAGTTTAAACTTCCATAACTTTTATTCTTTGGTGGATTTTCGCCAACTTTCATTAATATGTTTCTCTCACTGCTTCTGCTTTTATTAAAACCAACTTGATGTCAGGGTGAACCTTGCCTTTAATCTAGATGAAATTTCATACGTTCATTCCCAAGTAGACTTCTAACGGTAAAAACTAACAAATGATTTTTGGCTTCTAAGATCGTGCAGAGTCAACAGTAGGGGCGCACCTCGTAAACCAGGAATGTCCGCGAAAACCTAGGGATCGGGGAAAACACGCGACAAAAACCTGTACTTGTTTACCAAGAATGTCCTGTTTTTGCGGACATTTTTTTTCAAAATGCCCTGCGCCTAGGGTTAACTCTGCGGTCTTTGAAAGTGTAAAAATAGACTCTACGTAAAATTCACCCTAGTTCAACCGATTAACATTTAAATTTCACGTCATTCTTTGTTGCACTCGCCGGAAACGATAGTTGTTCACGATTACAAAACGATACCAACGATATCGATCGATAGTATCGACTTTGCACACTGTTTACACACACGATTACACGTGGTAGAAAGGCAAATTTAAATGCATTACATATCCTGATCAAGACGGACACAAACTTGATCGACTACCTGCTGCTATTCGAAGTGGTATAATGGCTTCTGTTTCTGATAATAAAAAAATTAATGATGTGCAAAGTTGTTCTGGACATTTTGGTATGCTTGAAACGTATGAAAAATTGATTCATTCTTTGTACAGTACATGTACAGTGTAGGCCTACTTGGTCTGTATGGACCTTGTGTACTGATTGATTATGGGGTCAAGAATGCGCAATCCTTGCAGCGACACGATAAACACACGATTGCAAACGGCGTTGCCGGTTTTTGCAAAAATGTTTCACTATATGGGTCATTTGTTGATCGAGGAATATGTATTTTAATACATGTATATAACATTTTTTTTTTCTTTCCCATTTTTAACAGACTGCTGAGGGAATTGACCTACCTACTGCCTGGTGATCGTAAGTTTGCTACTTGCTATTGTTATGAAATGTAATGATGATAATAATAATTAAAACAAAAATCTGCTCTACATTACACTGTTTATCATTGAATAGAATTAAAATGTTATCTATTAAGTATCACTATCAACTATCAAGATTAATTTTGACATAATGCTTTTAAACATTTGGAAGGGCTTTGCTTACAAAAAAAGGGTTAATGTATTTATTCTGATCTTTTTCAGCCTAATTTAATGCTATATGCTTTGCCTGGTCTTGTGATATTATTAATAAATTAAATCCAAGAGTCACATACTAAAGTAGATTACATGTGATATTTTTATTTGTGTGTTTTACAGTTTTTGTAAGTGGTAAACTTACGACAGATGGGGGATGATTATCAAAATTCTTTCTTGATTCGGATGGATATCAAACTTGATATTTTTTTTGTTTACTTCCCGTTAGTTTTAGAGACAATCTGTCTCTTGTCAATCATTCTTATACTCTTGCTATTCAATTGCCATTGCCATAATTTTGTTTGCTTAATTGTTTTTTTTTTCATTTTCATCCACAGCTTTGTGTGTGGCAGGCATGCTGTGCTCCATTGCTGTAGCAGAGAACATGACATTACTTTCAATTTGGGGCGAGACATAATTCTACACGACCTATGGAGGAGGATTTCAGCAATTTTGCCAGCACTGACATTGTATTTGAGGAGCTAATTAAGAACATGAAAAATAAAAACACATTACTTACCTGACAATAAATTCCAAACGATTGAATACCAAAACAAGCAAACAAAGCAACATTCAAGAAACAATAATTTAGTTTATGATAAAAATAAATATAAATAAAACTAAAAATAATGAATACATGTATTAATTTATAAAATGTCATGTTTGTGGAGAATGCAAATAATCGGGGGTGTAAAATCAGCAACAAATATGTTGGCGGACAGAGAAAACAGAAAGGAAACTGATGAAGTCACGTGGCCAAAGAGAAAGCTTTTTCATTAGCTGGCATAGTGATAACAAGATGCAGAAGAACGTTACATTGAGGAATGAAAGTGTAAACGCGGAAAGAAGAAGATGGTGAAGAACAAAATGGCAGTATTGATGAAGTAAACCTGGACTGACTTGGCTATAAAGGGGACTGATCAGTGGTATTACAATGAACTTGATTAGGAGTTACCACGCCGCCACGCCCAACAGCTCATCCTAGAGACGGGCACATAATGATGATGAATTGATAATCAGATAATCATATCGGATAAATGTCTTCATTTACAAATCATTTCTACTTCATCGTAGAAAGAGTGGTATAAAGTCTATACTGATTAAACTTGAACTGTATTTCAAATTTCAAGAGATTTTTACACATTTATTTTCCAATTGCAATTTTGCATAACGATTCAGCATGTTAACTGGCAGATGGTTGGAGATACGAGTCCACAAGTCCGGAGTCCAAAGTATGCAGTCAAAATAAAACACGTTGCCAAGCAAAAATATGGACTTAGTGTTGCCATTTTTACGATATAACAAGCCATATCAAAGAAGTTTGATCAACTACATATAGAAAGAGCAAAACTTGAAAAAAAAAAGAATAGTAAATTGGTCATATAGTTGGCAGTTACACAATAAAAATGCTTCTGACATGTAAAATCATGTAAAGATGTAATGGACATGCCAAGATTATGAATAAAACTATGTTAGATAAAGCAGAACAAAACAGTGTAGTTTATTCATGCTAAGTAAAAAAAAATTGAATTTAATTATAGCTTGAATATATCTCTCTCCAACCAC
>JZLH01S0622594.1:0-11121 GCA_001188425.1 Eucidaris tribuloides | reverse complement strand
AGAATTCTTAATTAGGGCCTATACAACTGCTACTATTAATAATGTTACTACTACTATTATTATTATTACTACTACTACTACTACTACGACTACGACTACTACGACTACTACTACTACTACTACTACTACGACGACTACTACTACTACTACTACTACGACTACTACTACTACGACTACGACTACTACGACTACTACGACGACTACTACTACTACGACTACTACTACGACTACTACGACTACTACTACTACTACGACGACTACTACGACTACTACGACTACTACGACTACTACCACCACCACTACCACCACTACTACTACGACGACTACTACTACTACGACTACGACTACTACGACTACTACTACGACTACTACTACTATGACTACTACCACTACCACTACTACTACGACTACTACTACGACTACGACTACTACGACTACTACGACTACTACTACCACCACCACCACTACTACTACCACTACTACCACTACCACTACTACTTCTACTACGACTACTACGACTACTACGACTACTACTACCACCACCACCACTACTACTACCACTACTACTACTACGACTACTACGACTACGACTACTACGACTACTACCACTACTACCACTACTACGACTACTACTACTACGACTACTACCACTACTACCACTACTACGACTACTACTACTACTACTACTATGACTACTACTACTACGACTACGACTACTACGACTACTACTACTACTTCGACTACTACGACTACTACGACTACTACTACTACTACTATACTACTACTACTACCACTACCACTACTACTACTACGACTACGACTACTACGACTACTACTACTACGACTACTACTACCACCACCACTACCACTACTACTACTACTACTACTACGACTACTACGACTACTACTACTACAACAACTACTACTACTACTACTACTACGACTACTACTACTACTACGACTACTACTACGACTACTACTACTTCTACTACTGCTGCTGCTGCTACTGCTACTGCTACTCCTACGCTATAACTATTACCATCATTATTTTTAGCACTATTTCTTTTCCCTCTATTTATCCTCTGCGTTCTCCCTTACATGTCTTTTTTTCTGATTTTTCTGTTGTTTTTCTTCTTCTTCCTTCTTCGTCATCATCAACTGAAAATTAGAAAATTGTGAATGTTTGTGCGCGAAGTGCGCCGAAAATTTAAAAAATCTGAAAAATTGAAAAAAAAATGGGACCCATGTCTAAGGATCTCTTTGATGAAAAGGGGACCCATGTCTAAGGATTTTTCTTGAAAAAAGTCACCCTTCCCAGCGGCACATCCCCGTATACCCAATTATACGTGAGTACCCCCCCACCCCCCGGGCTATTAGGTTAATTCATGAGACGTTGTTCTATTTAATATACGTGTTTATGGGGCAATCTCACCGTGTGCGTAAATCGCAAGAGTGAGTGCGTAACAACTGCAATGTACATGACAATGGTGATGCGAAAATAGTTGTTCCGTTGACCAACAATTGCAGGCATTATCAAATTAAAGAAAACTCACTCGTTTGCCACAATGATGAGGGGAAATTTTACTTACCGTAATGCTGTGGTTGCTCGGTGGGTGAGGTCGGCAGCAACAACACATTCCCGCCGCACCGCAGTAGCAACACGCTACCATGGCGGTTACCAGTTCGACAAGCCCGACCACAACCAAGAGAATGTCTAGACCTAAGCGTGCATCCTATAATAATATTAGAATGAAATATAAATTGTGTCTTAAAATAAACGTACAAATGGGGGGTTTGATCGCCAAACGAGAAAACTCAATTTTCAACAAAATTTACATCTACATACCCCCCCCCCCCCACTTACCTAGCGATAGTTTAAAAACTTGAAGCCAAAATTCCACAAGCGAGTACAAAATATTTCGGGTTTTACTTTTATTTTCCACAGGCGCGTCACAAACTCTGGCAAAGGAATGCATATTCTCCAAAGTTACTAGAGTGCATGGAGTTAACCCGTTTTGCGATGAAAATTTCAAATAGAATCTGAAGAAATATATTTTAAGTGTTACATTTGCTCAAGAAGTGTGTATCAAATATCAAAGCACAATAATTTTTAATTTTTTCTGACACTTTATTTCATCTATATGTTGTCAATCAAGAGTTATTGTGCAGTCATTCGAAATGGCGCTCGTGCCACTTGTTGTATTAATGATTAAAATCAGCATTAAACCTTTCAAAAAAAATGTATTTATTACGATACAAATTAAATAAATTAAAAGTGAACTATATCAATTTGTTTAGCACAAAAATGCTCCTCTTCTGGGCAGAGAAATACGAGGTTTTACGCACAGGTCATGCATTACTGCTCTCACACCGTGCTGTGTAGGAGGAAGGGACGGACGGTTACATTAAATGATAGGGGTGTTCATAATACATGTTATGAACGTGCGCGGCAATTCTATTGTTACGATTTATAGATTACATTATTACAGACTCAAGTCACGAGTTCTTCAAAATATGCAATACAAAAGCAAAATGTCAAATTTAATTTATAAAACAGTAATTACTACGACAAGGTAGCTGCACGTAGAACATACTTATCACCATCAAAGCTTGCCACAGTCGTCGAACACACCTATAAAAAAAAATGGATGAATCCTTCATCACACCAGACCATGCCAGGCATGCTGTAGTCGTCTACGCAGTGTATTGTTTACATTCACACTCGAACGCATGATAAAGACTGCGTTGATTTCTAGCCAGCTGGGAAAGTCAGAAGACTGAGAGAAAATGGTGTCTGTGATTGGTTTTTGCCAATTCCGCGAGACTTCACCTAGCCAATAAAATTTGATTCTTACAATTTTAGACTCCTCAGACTTTCCGCTACACATAATCATCTTCAATTATTCATAGATGGCGCACTTTGTTTTTATGAAGCGGCAAAGTCAGAAAAATGGGAAAAACGGGGATCTTCCACGAGAGTTTTTTTTTTTTACCAAATAGGAAGTCTTTAAAATCAATTCCCCGTGTCATAACATTGACTTTGGTCACATATTTTGATCTAACCTTAAAGAGAAACCTTTGATTATCATAAATCTCGTTTCATTAGTATATAAAGCTTGCAGATTTGTTACAATGGCAAAAAATGTGCCAAAAACGACGGTTCCAGTTTACCATTTTGTTGCAAAACTCTAGACAAAGTAAAATATTGTTTAAATGTTGATATGCTTTAATTTGCCAAAATCTCGTGTGATGTCACGTACGACGTTGACAGCCTGCATGAAGAAACTTATCACAAAATGTTTTAAGCGATGAATACCCAAGTGTGTTTTTCTTTTAGGATATCGAAAAACACAACAACAACAAATTTGTGGTAAAGAGAAGAGATATAATCCTCATTTCTTATTAGCAACATTTTCGGGGGGGGGAAGACATGTAAATTATGCAACTTTGATCGTCGACGGGTCATTCAATATCACTGAAGCGAACAATGCTTCGGCTTTGTTTCGGGAGTGTGCGAAGGGTATCGGTATAGGTGAAAAGGTCAAGAAATCCAGACGATAACTGAAATTAGTTGGAAATAATTCTTCACAGTTAAAATTTAATCTGGAAATGCAGCGCTGCGCGTGCCCGCGGTTCTGTCCGTCTTCTCATGGGGTGTTTTTAAGGAAATTATTTAAATAGATTTAAGAGTTGACCCGATCGGCATTGTGAACCGAGCTGTTGTGACAAAACTTACCCGACCACAGTCTAGAGAGCTTGGGCATTTATCATCCAATCCGGCCGAGATGGACTGACCAATGATCAGACCGTCCCACAACTGCGATTATTTGTGAGAAGATCGACATAATGTTGTAGGCTATTATCTGAATGAAAGCGATAAAAACAATAAGTACTAGTAATGTATCACTGACGAAGCAGCTCACTCGAGTCGGTGACTTGGACTCGAGTCACCAATTTTACTGACTGGCGACTTGACTTGACTTGTGGGCAAATGACTTGTGACTTGACTTCACTTGAGAAAAAATGACTTGGTTACAACACTGATTTAGCCAAGGCGTTTTATTAGCTATATTTTGCTACTAAAACAATGCAGACATATGCTTGTCTCGTGCGGTAAGAACAAGACTTAAAAAAAAAAACACAGATTTTGTAAATTTTTATCGCCTTCATTCAAGATGAAGACATGCATGTCTCTTGTACCTGTCCTGAACACATCTACATAATATACAGAATGTACTTTTTATATCCAGTGGCGTATCTAGGGATTATGCATAGCGCCCGGGGCAAACAATGAAATTGCGCCCCCTTCCCTTTGCCTAAACGTATTGATGTACACGCAAGGGTGCAGAGCGACCGAGCGGTAGATTGTCTTTGCAATTTTAACTATCAAAAACGCGATTTCTAATGCATTTTATCTAACCGTCTAAAGGAAAATTAGCAAGGAACACCGCAATCGAGTTTTATTCCTTTTTTAAATCCAGGAGATTGATAAATAATTTTTACTACTTCCTCAAATGAGGCAAAAAATTAACGAACTTTTTCGGGAAATTTTGCAAGGCAAGCAAAATTTAAGATCTTTTAATCTTGAACCTTGGCAAAATGCTGTTCTTGATAAGAGGTTGATTGAGGTTATAGTAACAAGCAAGGCAACTAACATTGTGAGCATTTTCTTAAAACACAATTTTGCAATGTCATATATATTGGGGCGTGAAGTCACGAAATCGTGAAAGAAAATATGCAAGGGAGCAAAGCGACCGAGCTTTAGAAAATTTTCGAATTTTTAACCCTATGAAACCAGTTTTCTAATGCATTTTACCTCATGGACTGGGAAGGAAGGGGCGCATAATTTTAACCTTAGATCATATTTTTTCTTCCTTCTCTCCCCTTTATCTTTCTCTATTTTGCGTTTTTGCGCCCCCTTCAAAGTGGCGCCCGGGACACGTGCCCCCTCTGCCCCCCTTGTATACGCCATGGTTTATATGTAAATTGTCAACAATGAAAAAAGCTCTTTCTTAAATTCCCGACCACCTTCCAAAATCTCTGTTGATCTTACATCATTGTGAATGAAAAGGTCTATGAATGTTCATGAATTGTGATTTATCAATGGCCAGCGAAATGGATTTTATTCATTATATGCATTTCTTGTAACTTGTACGCCATTAAAGCTACGTTTTAAAATCTGAATGCAAGTGATGGTATTCTTCTAAAATAAGGTATTAATGCTACATGTACGTATGCATGATTACGAATGTAGGTTGGTTTTTTTTGTTTATATTTTTTTTAAACTCTTTATTTTGGTCCTTATGCACCCTCCAGATATTCTTTCTTTTATTCAACGGCCATCTGAATAAATGTTTTCTCATCTGTAGCAAAGACTGTGCGGAGTTGTTTATTTTGGGGGCACAATTTTTTGATGTTGTTGACTTGTTGACTTGACTTGACTCGCGACGAAATGACTTGTGACTTGACTTGACTTGACTTGAGACAGAATGAGTTGCGACTTGACTTGACTTGAGAAAAACAATGACATGGTACGTTTTCAAGGTGATGCCATGTTAGTAGGATGGTTTTGTTCTATCATTCTATCTTGCATTTCCAAGGAACCCGCTGCTTGCAGGATGTCCAAAAGCCCGCGCTCCTAAGGGCTTCGGTTGAGACAAAATTATTCAAAGCCGTTTAAATTTTATTCATAAAAAAACCTTGGGGAGACGGACAGGATTATATCTTCTTTTTTTTAAAATCACCAATTTGCATTTTTCAGTATTTCAAAGAACAGTAAACATTTGGATCACTGGCGTAAATCCCGGGGGGGGGGGTGGGGGATACATCCCCCCACTTTTCGAGGAGGGGAATGGCCTGTACAATCATCTCCCCACTTTTGAAGATTTTTTCTTTATTATTAATCATTGATAAAATTGCTATACAGGGTGGCCCAGAAACGAATGCTACGAGTATGATCGCTAATTTCTTCACCATTATCGGCAAAAAGTCATTAAGTTTTATTTCGTTGGTTTAGCCCATTCTTTTCCAATAAAATGATACAAGATCATTGATTTTGAGTAAGGCGTTTTGATTCTAGGGCCATTTTTCGGAGGCAATGCAATTCCAAATTTGCACATTTTCAATAGCGGCGGTCATCGGAACGCCGAGATATTCTGGCATCTCGGCCAACCATACCGGCAAACCGCGATGACAATGGAGACATACCTCGCATCGTCTTCCTTATGAAAGCGAGGGCATTCCAGCCTTTGTCATTGCGGTTTGTCCGGTATAGCAAGCTGAGACGCAGAATATCTCGGCGTTCCAATGACAGCCGCTGTTGAAAAATGGCAAATTTGGGAAATTGCATTGCCTTCGAAAAATAGTCCTAGAATCAAAACGCCTTACTCAAAATCAATGATCTTGGTATCATTTTATTGGAAAAAGAATGTTCTAAACCACCGAAATAAAAATTACTGACATTTTGCCGATAATGGTGAAGAAATTAGCGATCATAACTCATAGCATTCTTTCTGGGCCACCCTGTATAGTGAGAATTTTTCTTGAAATGCCTTTAAAATGCTTAAGATCGTTCAATTTCAGTTCTAAAAAAAAATCAAAAGCTCCCGCTCAGTCGCTTTGCTCCCTCGCTTACACGTTCCCTCAATAACTTGAACATTTTGGCTCCAGAAAATTCCTGCGTATGGGTTTGGGCCTTGTTTTAAAGGTAGTCTCCACTGCATGATAGTATAGTTATAATCAAACATGAAAGTGTGTAAGTCCTCTGACTTTTAAAATATATTTATTACAAAACTATTTTTAGAGTGCAGTATTGTTCTGGCAGACAGTGACCAGCAATCTCAACTGCCCGATTTAAAATGCACTGTCGTAATTTGAGAAGAGGGGGATTGGGGGATGGTGATCTATACAAATATACCCCCACTTTTCAATAATAAAAAAAATACATTTTTTGTGTATTAAATTATTAAGAACATTTATAAAATTGTAAAATGCTAAAGATATTGTTATCTGAGTGTCCCGATGTTTCCGATTTTATTACAATCATAGGGCCTATGTCTCATTCATGTTCACTACTAACGTGTTTTTCATTGGTCCAAATGGGCATTATATCCCTATACCTATTTAGTGCACATGAATTAAAATGTAGGCCTAATGAAACATCGTATATTATCAACAATAATGTAGAAAACAAACTCAGATACTGTATTTTCACGTGAGGACATAAGGAGCCCACCCGAGACTGTATACAGTTTTTATCAAAATGACAGTTTAACACATCTTTTTAAATGGTCATGATTTTTTACTCAGAATTTTAAAAACTCTTAAAAAAGATTGTTTTTAAAGGATTATTTTAAATAATGTGCTGTGGGGGTCGGGGGGGGGAAGATAGTGTATTACAGGAATTTGGGCATCCACTATTCCCGTTTTGCTTCTCATAAAACCCCTAAAAATATTTCCTTTCTACAATCTTTTCCCTTTTGACTATTGCTCTTTTCAATCATTTGCATAAAAATGATCCCTTAGAATGAGTGCCCTTTTTATTTCCATAATCGTTTTCTGTTCAGATAAAAACAATTGTCATTTTTTTCTACTTCTGATAGAGGGAGGCTCCCATTCTAATTTGACTGCCGCTTCCCCCTTTTGTTAACTGATACTGGTTCTTAAAATGCCTCCTTTCCTCTTTAATGTGTGCCTCAAATTTGAAACACATAGAGCAGCTAACTTTAATTTATAAGGCTCGCTCGCATTAATATTTGATATCCAGTATTATGTTTCAATGTCTTTTCAGTCTCTGAGACATTTCAGAAACATTTTCCCCTTTTATAAGATGTTATTGGACACCAACTGCAAAATTTAACGTTACGTATTTACTGCTTTTATATTACAGCAAAAGATTTAAAAACATTACGTGAAAGGCCTAAAATGTAATTACAATAAAAGCTATATATCAACGTTTAGAGATAGTTGTTTATTTTGCACGTTGTAGTTGTCCCTTACAGCCCTTGATTAGGGGGTGTCCCCAAAATTTGAAAATTTCATCGATCATCCCCCCTCCCCTACTTCTCGGACCGGAGTCACGCCCATGACTTGGATTTTCATCGCGTTAAACATTTTGTGATGAGTTTCATCACGATAACTTCAAGCGGAATTTAAAGAAATCACATGCGAAGTTGAAAGCCTGAAGAATTAAATACAAACTGGTGGTTTGAAAAAACAGAGGGCTAATCGAAATTTCTTATTATCAACTGTGTTGGGGAAAATAAGATATGCAAATTAGATCTTCAACGGTTGGTTCATACAGCATCGCCATAGTGCGCGAAGCATTGTGAGTAAAAATCACGATTGCGTCGTCAAGTCAAGAAATCAAGCCAGGACAAGAAATTGGTAAGAAACTTCATTTTCACTGTTACCTTTGGATTTCATAATGTGGTATGCCCAGTGTTCTGTCCGTCTCCTCATTTTTTTTTTAATGGATATAATTTAAACAGATTTAAATAACTTGGTCGCAATCTAGGCCCTTGCGAGCAAATCAACCAGTACCACCACTGTATGCAGCATGAAGGCTTTGGAACCGCGCGGGGCGCGAATATTTTATTTACACAACTGTTTAGCCATTTTCAGCCAAGTATTTGAAGAAGTGCTCTGGGGTTGGAGTCTAACAGGTCTACGTTCTCGGCGGTCTGCACCATGAGTTCAGTGGTCTGTACATGTATGTGATGCATAGCTATAGAAGCACGCAGTTCCATCGCCATGCACGGCGAACGAATGCCTCGTACATTCGCACGCCAGATTGTACACAAGTCTTGGCCGAGGTTGGTGGTGGTGGTGGGTGGGTGTGTAGGGGGGAGGTGGGGCAGTAGTAGATGAACTGATTTGTTTCTTATAATATTATAAACCATAAAAGCGTAATTTCAAGTAGTAGATGTAATTGATTATTTCTTATAAATATACCACTATTTATCAGTAATAATTTGCACATGTAGAAATATGCAGAATGAACATTCAGGCCAGAAATACGCCCCCTAAAACATGCGTGACAATTAGATAGATCTATAGGCCTAATTATTACTTTAGGTTCTTTACAATTTCTCAAATGTCCAGTAGCCTCTTCCTTTACAGACTATCCGGAATGCACATATCCAATGCAGCTGAAAATACGAAAAAAAGTATAACCCGTAAGCATCAGACTCGTGCAATTTATTGCAATGAACACACGTTGCACTATGGTCATTGTTGCAAGCACTGCACTACAGTATTCCATGTCCCTCTGCACCATGTACGCTGTGCATTCACATCGTGCAGCATAAATACAGCTAGCATACAGCATACACAGCATGCAACACGAGCAGTCGCGACATACTGACCGCCAGCAGTGCGATAACTGTGAGATCCCAAATACCCGCGTCAGTCTTTGCTGCCAGTCGTTTAAAGAGCCTTATTTAACCGATATGGCTAAACAGTTGTGTACATAAAATATTCGCAACCGGAGCTGCAAGCAGCGGATTCCTAGTGGTTAGTAAACAAATAAATAAATAAATAATAAAAAAAAAACACTTGATCAGTTGTCACACTATGCAGCAAACGAAAAGAGTTCACTGTATTGTGTGATGACTGACCCAAGTCCAGTGTACACTCAACTATCGTTCTATACTACGACGATCAACCTTTCCTGTCAAATAGAAACATTTTCTTAAGTAAAAAAAAAACAGTCACTGAAGTCACGTTAGGATAATAAAATGTCCACACTTTTTGGTACTATACATAGCTGCCAACTTGTCTCAGCAGAAATTAGTAATATTCCCGATGGAGATACTACTACTACTACTATACTACTACTACTACGACTACTACTATACTACTACTACTACTACTGCTACTACTACTACTATACTACTACTACTACTACTACTGCTACTACTACTACTACTACTATACTACTACTACTATACTACTACTACTACGACTACTACTACTACTACTACTGCTACTACTACTACTACTACTACGACTACTACTACTACTACTACTGGGTCATTCCGTGTCAATTCACCCAATGGGCTAAATGGTACCGACTCCAAAATTGATCATAATTGGTATATAGGGTAATTGACATCATACAAGCCAGAATTTCAAGTTTTAGCGCAGTCCGCCTTACGGTTCTCACGCTATGACACGCCCTTTATTAGCATTTTCTGGCCAAAATGGGTGTAACTGCAATTTTCTAATGGCCATTGCGCGGTAATGGATAGTCCAAATTTGATGTGAGTGGTATCATTGAAAAGGGAATAAGATAAACATCTAAATGTAACATAATTTTTACATTGGAGCAAGTTTAACTACGATGACCTTTTGACTTTACCTTGGCCTTGAATTTAACCATGGGTCAAATTATATTGAGCGAAAGTCAGTGTACGTTATACTCAATACCTCTTCTATAATATATTAAAAACTGGAAATATATTATTTTTTGTTTGGTTCTATCTTGTTTGAAAGCTGCACATCTGAGCTTCCTAAAATTATTACAGTCCCACACATAGATTTTAATGTTGGATTATGTGCCACAACTACTCCACAATATCGAAAACACACCCTGTACAATCTACTAATTTTCATAATGTATAAATTTATGGAATTTCTCTTCTGAACTACCCACCTGTTCTTATGAATACATTTTCAATACCAAAAAGCACAATATGCATACATTAGTTGTTGCTATGTCTGGCAAGCTCCAGCAAGCTATCAGGTTGTTTAAGAGCAACTTTTGTCAGATGCATAAAATTTGCATTATTATTGAAATTCGGTCTAAAGGCACACATATGCCCAAGTCTGGCTTCCAGACATTTTTACATATTAAATCCATCTTTATATTGATAAGGAAACTACTATCTTTGGTCAACTGCTTTGAATAATATGTTTTATTTAAGGCAAAGTTAGTATTATGTCGGAGACAAAACAGTCGGAGAATGGGGTATACTATGGGCGGTCAAAAAAGTTGCATGGTCTAGAACTGAGATAACATATGCCCAGATTAAACTTACTGCAACATACCCAAACAAAAAATATGACACATCTAACAAACGGAAGCATATTTTGCATTTCTGATTTGCAGAAAGTGACATT
>JZLH01S0622588.1:247-17882 GCA_001188425.1 Eucidaris tribuloides | reverse complement strand
AAAGGACACATTCTGTGTTTGCTTTTAAAACAGGGAGCCACTTGACAAATGCAGTACATTGACAACGAAAAACTAGGGAAATTAGGAAAACTAATTTGCAAGAGTTTATTTCACCAAACCAATGGCAAAAATCTTCCAAAGATTTTCCCTAATTGCCCCTCCCACACTTGTCACTTAAGCACCTCATTGCGACCTGACTAGTAAATCCACGTCTGGTAAATACGTCTACTCACTGCTTCAGTACTATACGTTCTCCATTTGGGACATTCGACAACTAAAAACTAATGTCTGGTTTAAGATTTCCGTTGCAGTTTTAAGCAGATTTACGCAGCGTGATTGAGAAATAGTAACTGACCTATCTACCCGTATTTACTTTTGGAACCAAAGTAATTAAGTAAATGAAGTTTCGAATTACCAAACTCAATAAAGATTATACAGTCATGATTATAACTTCCATAAACATTATCCGGCGACAGCTAGGTATAAACCATAATCTGATACTGTCTAGGAAACTGATATTGATCAGACTTTGTCAGACAATCTTAAACTTCTATAAGCGCCAATCGTAAACGTGTCCGTGGTCTTTGCTTATCTACTACTATGGGCTGACGGGCGTTGGCCCCTGGTATTATCAGCCTGGCTTCCACAAATGTTTAATTGCATTTCAGGGAATACATTGCAACGACGCTGCGTGAAACATTTACTTGACACAGATGACAACCTACTGACTTCCCCTCCCCTTCACGTTCTCCTCCCTTACCACCTCTCACCTCCCCATCTCCCGAAAATTCAAGTGAGAGTATGAGTATTATAATTGAGCACGTTGTGATTTCTGGAAGGACTAGTAACCATCATCATTATTATCATTATGACCACTACTACCACCACCACCACCACCATTATCATCACGGTCATCATTTCGTGGTTTCCCCCACTAACCTGTATGGCGAGAAATTGGGTTATAACAATAATATACATATCATTAACCTGAATATACCTCTCTCCGAGATCAAACTCTGCTCATTCATTACTCCCCATTTCAAACAGTCCTTATTCCACTCAATATAACAGGGTCCCAGAAAGAAGCTACATGATCGCTAATTCTTATCATTATCCGGCCAAAATCCAACTAATTTATATCGTTGTTCGAACATTCTTTTCAAAAAATGGATACAAATCACTGATTTTGTAAGGCGTTTTTGATCATGGACCATTGTACAATGCAATTTCCTATAATTGTCCAATTTTATCAACACAAGATCGTAATGGAAGTCAGATAATTCTGGCGTCCACGATGCCATCACAGGCAAACCGACAATGACAAATAGGCTGGATGCCTCGCTTTCATAAGGAAACAGCGAGCTATACCCATTGGCATTGCGTTGTACCGTATGCGGGGGGCAGCTGAAGACCCAGAATATCTGCTCCGATAACTGTCGCTGTGAAAAGCAAGATTGGGAAATTGAATTGCCTCCGAAAATGACCCAGAATCAATAACCCTTATCAAACTCAATGCTGGCATCATTTTGTGAAAAAGAATGGTCCAACCAAACGATAAAGAAATTAATGACATTGCTCGATAATGTTAAAGAAATTAAGCGATCAATACTCAGTAGCATTCTTCTGGGCCACCCTGATAGGAGCGATCAGCAACGTGGATAAATCGCCATTGCAATCCGAAAACGTCTTGTGGAAATCGAATTAATTAATCTGAAACAAAACAACATTAACATTAAAAACATCAATAAAACATTGCAAAATAAAATAACGAGAGGGAAATCAATCTCCTCTCCGTGAAAAGCAGAGACAATTCCATAACAAAAGACACACAATCCTTTTACTACTCACATTCGTTTGTTGCCCGACTTGTTTCTGAGTTGGTTTCTAGTGGCCTATATAATAATACCACCTACCCTCCGCTGTAAACCACAATACTTCGTAAACTAGAATACAAAATGGTTCTATGAACGCTGAAAAGAAAAAAAATCTCAAATCAAAATTAATTATAATTAATATGTTCTCGTGAAGAAACAGTGATGAGCAATACTACAACGTACCTTTGATAACACGAGTTTATAAAATAAATTGACTACTAAAAAAAAAAAATATCGGGGGGAGACGACTTCATATACAAGGTTACGCCATGTTTGAAAAAACACGCGTAAGATGGTTTTTCACGATCGGGCATGGCATTATCGTGAAAAAGGTTCAAATATTGCCAAAATAATTAAAGATATTTATAACAAGGTTTAAAATGTAATTGTCAACTTAAATACTCATTGTTAGGGTATTCAATACAAGCTTAACTAAACGGGTATCTTTTCACAATTTTTGAAAGTCCATACACACGCATGGTGTACACGCTGTAATCGACACGTGAACCCCCCCCCCCCCCCAAACCATACTATGATCTGTGAAAAAAAGGCACAATACAGACAAGTCTCTCAGGTTATCACTGTAACTCAATACATTTTACGGACAACATTGTAATACATATACAAAACTGTATCTCCTCATTTGAATAAAGGGGGCTCCAGATTCATATCAAATAATAATATTCAGTCATTTTATAGCGCAAAACACATAGCAGCATGTCCCTATATGCACTTATAATGAAAACAAAACAAGATACATGTAAGAGAAATACAATATAAGAAAGTACAATACCTGTAGTTGGGCACTGAGTTCGTATATAAATATCAACATGATATTCGATAGTGATACCCTGTTCTATACATGGAATGTGAAACACGGTATAGTCTATTTCGTTAGGTTCCCAGATCATTCCCAGAAACTTCTGGTCCTGTCACATGATCTCTCTTTTGATGTCGTCACAGTATTGAGGAGACATTGTTTGACGTCCTCTTTGAAATATGAAAGATGACTCAAATTACGTGGTTTTATGTGAACTAGTATGATATTAGAGGCATCATATAACACTGTTTCCAGTTAAAAAAAAACATCTGAGTTTCACAATTTCCCCACGCTACTAGTGTCTATGATAAGGAATGAAAATGAAGCCTTGATCAAATTGCAGTTCAAAACGATCATTATGTACTTTAAAAAGTGAATAGTCATTGAGCGGCAATTCTAGTTTTCTCCCATAAACTGGTCTGATGCAGAATTTTTGTCAGCGGACAATAATTCATGTGCCGATTTTTATATGTACATATTTTACGATTGACAGCATAATTGTCCAAAGTTTTGTGTTCTAGGATGTTTATTTTTCATTCAAGTACGACAGATATCAAAGTTTGACATTTTTTAAATTGGGGCTTCCACAAAGTTATATAGTGTCTTTAAATGTTTCTCAAAAATGGAAACGTTTCGGAGCGTGTGATTTTCAGAGCATTAATATATGATATAGGTCTATCTGAATTCTGAAAACACAGTAGTAAACGGTTTATTTTCTCCATTTTCGAAAACTACTCCTGGGCTTTAAAGACACAGGCTAACATTGTGGAATTTCAAATTAAACAATTGTCAAACTTCGCTATCTGAGCTACATAGTAGTTTTTGAATGGACAAATAAACACCCTAGAATACCAAAGTTTGGAAATTTATGCCGTCACTGGCAAGATATGAATAAATAAACAAATTAGTACTCGGGTGGAGTACAAAATAGCCCAGATCTACACACATTAAGTCTATGGAAGGTAATGGGCAGGTTTATCTGGTCAACTTGTAGATTTTCACTTTTTTAAAGCACTAAATAATATTGAAACATAATTTCTGGGCTTCATTTTGAGACCTTATCAAAGACACCTGGAGCATGGAGGATTATAAAGCTCACATTTTTTAAACTGTGGTAATTTTTAGCCTGTGGCTTCAAATGAAAATTCCTGATCCTAAGTGGGAGAAACCAGCAAAAGTTCAAATACTGGTCTCCACACTGGAGTTGGAGACTGTATATACCATGAATATAAAATTAGTTCTTGTATATACAGCAGGATAATATTGTATACAACACCGGGTCACAACCCGCAGAATGTAAGGAAACCCTTCTTGAGTTACCTGTTAATAAAATGATTTCATCCTGCCTGTAATACTGTCAACTTCTAAACCTCATATTTCTTCAAGATTGCTTTATCACCTGCGTCAGGCTGATCTATAAATCATCCCGTGAAACACTTCATATCAGTGGCAGATATGAGGGGAGAAGGGTTTAGATGGTTTAACCCTCCCCCCCCCCCTTCCCACACCTTGGAACGCCAAGTGAAAATGTGATGCGCATAGAAAAACGCCATCGTGTTTAAAAAAAAACACTGGAAAGCACTGTAAAACCATTAAACTTATAAACCTACACAAGCAGGACAAGTTTCAATTTTTCCGGCGCGGTTCGCGTGCAAAATTCTGGATTGCCACTTGGCACGCAGAGTGCGCCGTCTGTTTTAAAATCTTTTTTTTTTTTGCCCAAAACTATTGAGTTATCACCGGCCACCTGATTCTGTGAATGCAAGCTAGTCATTTTTTTTACATTAAAATGCTTCTTTTAATCGTTCATAAATTATGCCCAACTTACATTATGTTGTCCGTTATTATTGATGCAAGATTGTATAATTACGCTCAAAGTTGCATTTCGCTCATTCCTTTGAAATATAAAGCCATTCATGAATCAACCATCTATACTCTGAGAAATATGACAGGCGGGTTAGATGATTCGCAGTAAAAGAATGATTGAGTTACTGAATACAACAAAAAGTAACTAGCCCCTTTATCAAAATACTGTAACTTTTTAAAGAAACGGTTTTGAGCAAAATAATTTGGCAAGGGTGTTCCTGCACTGGTTGACTAACTTCTGTGTGAAAATGTGATTGATCCGACTAGTCATGCATGAGTGAGTACGTATTAAAGGCAAAAATGTCACTTTTTAAAAGTCACAAGGGTCATTTTGAGGGATATGTGATGCAGGATTTTGACAAATTCTGTTTCTGTTGAATAATTAAGCGCTATTTGTGTCAATCATTTATCATTTGACCCCCTTACACCTCTTTTGGCACTTTTCGCATTTTTTTACACTTCAGTGAACTCAAACAATTCCACCCTTCATTTTGACATTATAAATCCATTAACTTTATCGAAAAAATTGAAATCCGATATTTTTCAGCAAAATGTATCTTTACATGTTATACGAACATGAGAGGTTGTAACCGTGCCATAATTCAGTGATACTTTATAAATAAAGCAAAAAATACCATTATTTGCCATTATTTTGACATAAGAGATGACTCCTGTGACTTTTGAAAAGTGGCATTTTTTGCCTTTAATGCTTGCTCACTGAGGCATGGCTTGACGGATTAATCTTATTTTCACACACAGGTTAGTCAGTGAGTGTAGAAATGTTCCTGCCAGTTTTGTTTGCTAAAACTTATTTCGTTAAAGAATTATGGTAGTTCGAAAAAGGGGTAGTTGCTCTTTTTGTTGTGTGTATATCCTGATCTAACAGTGTTCGAAACATTTTCCGCGCAAGTCTTGTCACACTACTATTTAAGGGTAGTGACATGATTGGGAGAAACCAAAAAAATGCCTCTTTAACCAAACTGATTGAAAGATCGATGTAATAGATTTTTCATTTGTCTCTCTCCGTATTTTAGATCGCAACTGCAGATCTATAATTTTAACAAACATGTCAGAAAAAATGAACGAGGTTTCGAACCCGTCGTCTACAGCTATCCGGGCTGCGACAATACCACCGAGCTATCGCTGGTTACCGGCATTGGCACGACAAACAAGTTACAAATACCAAGGATCACAGTTCTGACATTGTTATGTTTAACAGTCCAAGGCGGACATTTTTATTATTATGATTATTAAATGAAAGGGATTATTCAGAGAGTTGAAAATTCGATGTAATAGATTTTTCATTTGTCTCTCTCTGTATTTTAGATCGCAACTGCACATCTATAATTTTAACAAACATGTCAGAAAAAATGAACGAGGTTTCGAACCCGTCGTCTAAGCTATGACCGCGGCTGCGACAATACCACCACCCGAGACTATCGCTGTTACCCCGAGGCATAGCAGCGACAAACAGTATGTAGACAAATAAGACCAAGGATCACAGTTTCTTTGACATCAGTTATATTAAAACAGGTAGATCAAGGCGGACATTTTTATTATTATGATTATTAAATGAAAGGGAATTTTCAACTCTCTGAATAATCCCTTTCATTTAATAATCATGATTGAAAGATATATCAATGGATACACCAGCCGGATGGGATCTCCTGGCTGGAAGGATTTATCTTGAATAAGCCGAATTACTTAAGCCGAATCAAGCATGAAGATAATAGCATTTAGTTTTTCTCGAGCCCCGATAAAAATGCATTCCATAAAACTCTATCATATTTGTCTATCACAAGGCATTCAGATGGAAATTATTTTAGAACGAGTCAACTTTTAACTACCAAATTTTCACAGTAGAATCCTTCCACAATAATATTTAATTGATTTTAGAATAGTTCACCCCAAGTTGAGGACTACCCCCCAATCATGTCATTTACCTTTAAGTGTTAAGCATAATGTTTCGCCGTTCGGCAGCCGACTGTAAACAGTGGAATAAACGATGTAACTGAACACCTCCTTAATATTACTTCCTTCACACTATTCAATAAAACACTAGTCTAAAGAGGAATTTCCTATGTCTGTGTGGTTGTGTGTGTGCGTGCTGTACGTGTATGTGAATGCATAATTTGTATGCAAATGGGAGGATACGGACATTACATTCTGTGGACAATACATACGTTAAGATTTACTCAATATCTTTATCCGCACATATGCAAATAGCAATTCCAAATTAAGTGGCTTAATTAATCATAATCACTATTTCGTTTTTCACTATCTGCAGACTATCGATTTTCAGTTTCCGTATCAATGTTTATGTAAATTTTGGGACATTGCGCTTAAAACATTTTTATGCATTGTTCCTCCTATGTAATTATGTGTTTATATGATGGAAACATCTTGTTTTGTTAACATGTTGTTGTATAGTGCATAAATACAAATAAATGAATATAAGTAGATAAATAATAGTGGACTGCTGCTACTGCCAAACCATTTCTCCGGGGTTTCACCGAGATTGACAGAACAACCGACGTTGCTCTTGGGTGGACTTCATGCCTTACATAATGCAGATTTGTAGATTGTATACATAAGACAGAGGAATCTGAAGGATCCCACTGTTCAATTTCTCCACTGACATAGATAACAAATAGTTTACAACACACATGCACATTATGAACATACAAACAAATAAAACACGCATATGTACACTCACAGACACCACACACACATACACCCACATACACCCACACACGCGCGAGCGCACACACACACACCCACACACGCGAGAGCTCACGCACACACAAACACACACGCGCACACGCACATACACCAAAACACACACAGAGACACACATGCACATACACCGACACACCTGCAAACACACACACACGCAGACATACATGCACACACACACACACACACACACACACACACACACACACACACACACACACACACACACACACACACACACACGACACACACACACACACACACACACACACACACACACACACACACACACACACACACACACACACACACACACACACACACACACACACACACACACACACACACGTGCACGGTCACATCTAACAGATCTGTCAGATGAAGACAGATGTTTGTTGAATGTAAAAAAAGCTGCATGCGCTATATACGGGGCATTTTTGTTAGAAAAAGAAAAACTTTATCTTAAGACCAGTATTAAATAGCTGCTTTTAAGTAAAACAATAGAGAAAACATAAACACATGAAGTTTCATGGTGAACATAATAGACCTTTAACAAAAGACCTACGAATTCTGTTTATGTCTCAGACAAAGGGAACCCATGAATAATGATAATATAATCGTGTCCAAAATGTTTTAACGTTTGAGGTGATGGCTCGTACCTTCCTGTTGGGGCTGGGGGTGGGGAAGGGGGCGTCAGTTAACAGAATGTTCACGAGATAAAAAAAAATAAATAAATCTGTCTAACTTCAAATTATTATGTGGTTTTGCAGTCCTTCCGATAACTAAGCATTAACGACGTTGGCTAGGATATCAAGTTTACATTCAATGTAAATAAGATCAGTGTACTTCGATATCGACACTCAACGCAGGTATTACTTTCAGAAAAACCAGAAGTGGATATATGAAACCATGTGGGATGATGCAAATCCCACGAAACGACGTGATTAGAAAGTGGCAGTCAAGGTTATAGAAGTGTGATACTTAGATCACCGCAGTGTTTAAACATGTGTCTTACTAAACTGTGACACCTAACGTTACATGTAATTGTATTTGACGGCAATGTCGTAAAAAAAATTGCTGATCAATAACACACACTGTTATGCGTAGATGAATGAATTGAGAAATAATTGTTCTATCACAGAAGGTTGGTTCCATTTTTCTGTAATCAATCTCCGATTTTTTTTATTTGTAAAAGTTGATGTTCATAACACTATTTCATTTGGACGATGTTTATTACACTATTTCCTTTGACCTTTTCATTTTACTTCATTATGTGTAACCCTGCCACACATTATACTCTGGTATACAGTATACAAATATGTACTGATACGAGAGTCTCCTGTTGAAACTATGACGATCCCGAGGTTACGTGGACTGTACTATTTTCCCGAGGGGCGCAGCCCCGAGGGAAAATAGTTAACAGTCAACGTAACCGAGGGTGTCATAGTTTCAAACAAAGACTCTCGTATCAGTACATATTTGTTTTATATCCGTCATCGAATTAACAGGGAAACTACACAAAGTAAAAAAAAAGAAGAAGAAGGAAAGGAAAATGAACTTACGGTACCCCTACGAGTGCGTGTGTGTTGCACGGCACACAGCTGATATTTTTATTTGCGGTACGGATAGAGATACAATTCCATAAACGTATACTCTAGTTGGTCGAGTACCAATTTCATAAACCTATAAAACACTAATTTAATCCTCATTCGTATTTCAACTGGAATCAGAGCTCAAACTTGACGAATCTAACCCAGTGTTAGTCTGAAACTTTGCTAGACTTCCATACGGGTGTAGCACGCTATATGTCTTTCACGCGCATGGAAAAAAAGGGTGATGTTCGTTATTCCGAAGGTTCGAAACGTACCTTCAGGAGTAATGAACCTTATTTCGTTTTCGGAGCTAACGAACATCGAGGTATAGGCAATTTTACGTGTTTCGAAATTACGAACCTTCGGAATAACCAAACACTTCGGAATAAGAACCTTCGAATAACGAACTGTAACGCGAAAAAAAATAGCCGACGTAAGCATTAAAAACTGTACATACTTGCCCCGGCACAAATTTGTTTTCCCTTTATAAAACACGTTTGGTTAAAGATTTAGCTAGACTCAGTGAGCGTGGCAAAATGGCATATCCAGAGCACTGAAACATTTTTACAAAGTTTAATTAAGACACAATGGGCGACACATTTTTAACGTGGGGGTGTTATTTTCTGACTTATTGTTACAAGCGCGTAGATCTACTATTTGGTTTTTGACGTCATATAGTGTGACGTCAAAACGCGCAGATAGTCGACTATTTCTGAATTGACGTCACAAGGGCGGACCACCTCCATGGGATCTAGTTGGAATATCATTGAATCACTATGATGGCGCGCAATTGACCAACCAGGTATCACAAACTTACAGATGACGGATTATAATACCTTTTGACTATTCGATGAATGCGCCCTCGCCCGACATTAAATGTATAAAAAGACTGCTGTCCTGTTGGCATAGGCCCTTTGACCGGCAGCAATTTGGAGGTATAATGTTTAAGAAACCTTGGTCAGAGAAAAAAGTCCAAGTGGCATTTTGCCCATTTGGCAGTTTCAATTTCAATGTTTCAAAATTGTAGACCATACCATCTCTCACTAAAATACAAAACAAAAACAATGTACAAAAGAAAGATACATGACAATAAACGGTCAGGGCGCGCTAATAAAGCAGTATTCTGCTTGCTATTTTTTTTTTAGATCATAAAATTCAAGGCCTGGTGGTCGCATCAAAATAGATGAAGGAAGCGGCCATTACATACAATTTTACTACACTTCACCAAGTAATCAAGTATATCTTACTGACGATCATACATTAAACTAAAATAACAAATGTGCATTAACTATGGACTTGAAGGCGATTTCCATGTTTGGAAGCATCAGGAACACGGTTTGGAGGGAGAGAGTTCCATATAGTTCATGGCTGTTTCTAGGATGTAGGAGGAAAGGATTGAAGCTGGGTGTTGGACTTTGGGTATACTAAAGCATGTGGGTGAGCTGCTCGCAGAGGATCGAGTTAAGCGTAGCATGAGCTGTTACTTTTGGCAGGATATGAATCAGCGGCCCTATTACAAACAAACTAACAAACAAACACACATAAACTAATCAAACAATTTATTGAAATCTAAAACCTTGCCATAGGCAACACCAACAAACAAAATTAACGCACACACAAACAACACACACGCATACACACACATAGCACACATACACACACAGCAACACCGGCACACACCACACACACACACACACACCACGCAGTACGCACACGCACACTGGACCGGAGAGAGCGGCGGCGGGAGCGAGGAGCGAGAGAGGAGAGAGAGGAGCACTCACCACACACACACACACACAACACACAACACACGCACACACACACACACACAACACAACGACACTTTAACACGCATAATAACAATAATAAAACAAACTTCTCTTTCCTGAATCTTGATAATTTTTATTATTTTCATGTTTTACTCCAAGTTCAGTTCATCAGTATGGAAGTCATTATTTCTATTGCGAAAAGTTTCGTGCACGAAAACATTATATTCCAAAGGTATAAAATGATATCTTAGTTTACGCATTTCGAGTAGAAAACTGAGGCACGATGCAGCAACAATTAATAGTTTGTCTCACAAAGTATCGAAGGCATTTGACTGTTTATTAATAGTCCAGCGCTTGTATGTGCTTTATTGGCATCAAAGGCTAAGCATAATTTAATAGTTACCAGTAAATGCGAGATTTAGGTCTTCATGTGTTTCCAATCGAGTCAGTGGCAATCACTCGTCCGGTTCAGCCCTGGAATATTAGTATCAAAACTGTGCTAAGAAACACATGAGTAGCACGAGAGAAAACATGGCACAGGGAGTACTACCAAGGAGTTACTAGTGAGCTCGCTATAGTAAACTGCGGCTTGTAGTATATCCCACGAAGTTGCGGTAGCGAGAGATGGGCAATTTCTGCGTAAATGAAACAAGAAAAAAAAATCAGTTTTGGCAGGCATCATGAAATATGTTCACTTTAATGTATAAATCAAAATTATTTGCACATCAGGCATGAGTAAGTGGTTAAAAGTATTGGCTACACATTTACGCAGCAGTTAAGAAAAAAATCTGAGCTAGGCATGATTCCCCATGCTACATTGTCTTTGAGTAAGGGTCTAATAAATGACGGCCCTGAAAAAATTGTTAATTTCAAAATGATTAGTTGTAGTGGGCTTTAAAAAAAGTGAAATATCGTAAGTTGATCGGATTTCACCTGAACTGCTAATTTTCTTGCGGCCATAGACTTACTGTGTGCAGCAACCTACGCTATTTAAAACTCGCCGCCGAGTTTTAATTTGTTTATTCTGCATAATTGGCGCATTGGCAGTGCAAGCTTTCCAAACTTTTTTTATACTAGGGTGTTTATTTGTCCAATTATGAACACTTCTATGTAGTTCAGATAATCAAAATTTTGACGCAATTTTTTGAAATGAAGGCTCCACAAATGTTACGCTTATCAGTTTGATGTTTTGAAAATATAAAAACTTACTAAAAATGTACGGCTCTTTCTGAGAAACACTACACTGTATATTTGGAAAGGCATAACTTTGCCATTGAAGCACGCTGCCTATCATCAGATTTAACAATTTAAAAGAGAAAATACAGACAAGGTGTAAGGGTTATATAACAAACCACAGATCACTTGTATATGTTGGGGCCACAGTGCCCGTAGCCCGAAAAGTAGTGTCGCAATATGACGTATACGTAGAATTTACATATTTAATTAATTCCATCAGGGAGTTTAACCCTGCCGGTGTACTGTTTATGGAACGCGAATTGCTTGGAAAATATTTGGAGCGATGGCCAGATTGATAGTTATATTGGCTTGCCGAGTGATAATATTAGAAAAATGATTATGTAAGGCTGTTGTGCACAGGCGTTGAACATCTCTAATCCTTCAAAAAGTCAATCTACATGTACAGCTTGTGAACAACTTCTAAACACATCTCTTGCTACCATATCGTAAACGTTCATTCATGGAGGCGCAGACAATTGTGATGTTGACATCGTGTGGTCGCAGTTTTTAAATAACTTAATAATCTAAAAGCATATCGTCGGGTAGTCCTCTGGGACGTTGCTTCGCAGAGATCGAGTCGCGAGGGTGGTGCCAATTTTTCTCATTGAACACATATTTTGATACGACTTGGTCCTAAATACGTCATGTTTAAAGGTTTGGCTAACATTAACTACACTTAAAAATCTGAGCCGGCATGGATTCCTCATGAATACGCGAGTGTCTTTGATGAGGTCTAAAAATGAGGCCCTGAAAAAATTGTATTTCAAAATGATTATTGTAGTGCTTTAAAAAAGTGAAAATCGTAGAGTTGACCAGATTCACATTGCGCCAAGTTCTCCCAGTAGACTTACTGTGTTACACCCTAGGTATAAGTAAAAACGTCTGCACCCGAGTTTTATTGTTTATTCATGATAACTTGCCATTGTGCAGTGTAACTTTCCAACTTTTTTGTATTGCTAGGGTGTTTATTTGTCCATTTGAACAACTACTATGGTACTGCAGATATCAAAGTTTGAAACAATTTTTTAAAATTGAAGTGCGCCCAACAATGTTAGCCTATACTTTAATTGCATACGCTTTTTTTTAAGCGGGATAATTGTGAATTTGGAAAGCAGACTATTTAAAGATAAAATCGTTCAATCATTATATATGATTTATTATTTATTACATGTTGCCTTTGTTGGTATCAGAATATTGTGTGTCAGAATTGGCTATCCGTTCCTTATACGGGCCTCTATAGAGGGGCAGCATTATCACTATAAATGAGTGACCGGAAACGAGATTTTAAGGCAACGGCGACTTTGCATGCCATTTCATGCGCCAGTCTGTGTGGCTATACAGCTCACTCTTTCATGAGCATCAGAATTCCCCATAAATTTTCACTGAGTTTCAGAATTTTAAGGTGTGCTGGATAGTAGCAATATATTGTATCTAAAGAATCCACGATTATTCGAACGGGACTTTTCAAATGATATACAGTGGAGGGAAAATGTCAACATGGTGAAGCAAACGAATGTTGTGGGAACTGAAAAATAGCAAAGATAGTTAAGATTTGCTCTTGGGCCGCAGGCAGTAAGGAAAGAGGTCTGATCGATAGCTGGGATCGCACAACGGACATGCGAACCTCGGGTCCGTACCACTTTCAACAACAAAAGGGGGCGGTGGACCGGAGAGAGAATCATTTGAATGTTGCAGGGAAGGGCAGGCAGATCCATGAGATTTTGATGAGGGAGAAAAATGACGAAACTATTGAATTAAGCGTGATAGGACAGCAGCAGAAATAGGAATCTGCACTGTCGTGATCGGAAGCTTACGCTTGTGCGGCTGTGGAAAAAAGTTATAATACGCATGAACATGGGAAATACTAGTATTACCTTGTAAAATGCATACGTAAGGACATACTTAAATTCTGGGCACGTGGTATGTGTTAAGCACATTATAGGCTTTTATAAAATATATGGTAAATAACGTTCATTAAAACAGATTTTGCATAATATTTTACGAAAAAAAGGAAAGAGTATCACAAGAGCTCTCGTATCAGTGTCTACTATGTAGACTAATGTAGCCACTAAAGTCGCTTTAGATTGAATTAAATTTGACAAAAGTAATTAGGACATATCGAAGAATAGGATTTAAATCTTAAATCAGATAATGTCGAATACTAGTAGTTGGAATTTCAAATCTGTATATTGTAGATTCGTCGCCCGAATACACATCTCGGAAATTTAGGGTGTGAGCTGCCGAAATTACGTATTGAAATGAAAATTGATACACTTTTTCAATCACTTCAGGTGGAATTAAACAATTATGAATTTCGTATGGGGGGGGGGTCTACAGGACGGTCTCAGGCGCAATGATATTCAAACATTTTTCATTTTGATTTCGGTCTATAAACAGCACAGTGACATTCAGCTAGCTAACAAATGGACGATACATTACATTGATGCATTAGTCCTATTTTTGTGTCCCACATACAACTGTACACTGCATGCTCATGAATACGTGAATATTTTTGTTGATATTTAAGTTCTTTCTCCTCTATCGTCGCAAATTTTTTCGAAAGACAGGGTTTATTTCACAAAAACGTCAGTAATTGTGAAGCAAGTTATTTGGAATTTCCGTGAGATGACTAAATAAAAACTGAAATACGTTTGAGGCGGCAATAACAATTAGCATATTTTTTTTTCAAAATCCACAAAAATCATGAAAAAATGTATTAAATTAAAGTAATCAACAGACAACTCCCCGAAAAACAGAAAAATTTTAATGCTGTCACTTATCATTAAATTAACATCACAGCTTGTCTGTTCAAAGTATAAATAACGGCTGTAACACCACGTGACTCAACAGTACCAACAACAACCGCCATTTATTAAAGCCACAGGTTTTAGCTGTCGAGTCGGAGCGCTATGCAAAATGCGTCAGCAGTTCCTAGAAATTCTTGTACATTATAATTGTTTCACCTGGGGTGAGCAAATATAATCTTCAGATGTATGCGTTCAACTGGAAAAAGTGGCAACTTCTAAATGTTCTAAAATATTCCAAATTATGAGCATTTGAGTGTAAAAACTGCGTTAGCAGAACGTACGCCTTTTCTAAGCACATTCTTGCTATCACTGTTTAAACATGTGTCACAGGCTAGAACGTTGGTGTGTTCAAAACACTTAACAATCGGTTACTAATCGTCTGCAACACTAAGTGTCAAATAATTTAAACATAGCATTCACCTAAACATAGCATATTTCTAAATATTTGCTATCAGCTTTCTAAACACATAATGCTAAACCGCTAGGCAGTTGGTGTCATTTTGTAGTTATTTATGAGCACAATTTCCCGCCAACTCAACATATTCTGTCGATCTGTTTTTATTTGGCGGAGATACTGTATGGTGAGTGCTTTAGTATTGTAATCTATGATTTCATGTCTTGTGAGAGAAAATGAGATGAATGACATAACTGTAACGAAGAATCACTCGCCTGAATTATTGTTTTTGCTTATAAGGACACTTCTGTATAACAATGTCTGCCAGTTTAAAAAATCTGAGTTACATGGAAAAAATTTCCCATGCTACGAGTGTCTAGCTGATACGATCATAAATGAAGCCCTGAAAAAAATTGGCAGTTTAAAAGCGATCATTAAGTGCTTAAAAAAGTGAAAATCAATTGAGAGACCCATTCACAGCTTTCCCCCCATTAGAACTGCTGTGATTGCAGAATTTCGTATCGCCGAATAGGAAATTCATGCGCCAATTTGTTTTTCCTTCTCGGAATGGCTTATACCTATTAACAATAAATTTATAATTGAAATCGGTGTTATATAATTGCACCAATTTATGGTTAGGAAAAACACATCTATTGCTTTCAGTACAATCCAATTAAAAAGTAATAATTGATCTTGAAGCGCAAGTTTAAAAAATACACGTAACAGTTTCAAAATTCTAGATTGAACACAAAAAGTGTCCATAAAGCAAAAATTGATGTAAAGCTACGATAACAAAACAGGTGAATTTGCGAGTATGCCATATGACTGAGTTGAGTCGGGTTTTTTGTTGAGTTTTAGGAATAATACTTAATAAAGACATATCCAATAATAATATCTACACGGCTCTCGATTATTGTAATTTCAGGTAGACTTTTTCTGCGCTTCCTCTGCATCATCATTAAGCCGCATGTGAGTTGGTATCTGGCGACAATCATTGTTTAACGAGTATGACGTGTTAACAGGAAGTTCGACTCGGAAATGCTTCCGGCAGCTTCACGTAACTGTTTCGTCAAGCTCACCCTTTTCGGTGGTGTCTTGTGGACCTGCAACTTTGCTCCGAGCATTTTGAAGCCAGTTGTGGATAAGTTCTTCGGAGTTTTTCGCGACTTAAGGCTTTTGGTTTGGCAAGCTCCCAGTAAAGACTCTGATGATATGCGAGGCTAGGCGCGCGGAGTGTGCAGTTACTCGTGCGCTCAGATGTTATATGCTCATTTTGGCTTATTACCTTCATTTGTAGGGTTCCTATCACTGGAGTCTTCCCGTCATTCTTTGCTCCTATATGCCTTCTCTCGTTCATGATCATGCTAGATTTGACGGAAGACCCAGACGAACAGGATGTTCTTCCTCATGACGCCGATGGTATCATCGCTCTCTTGATGTCACTGTTCACGTGAATAGATTGGTAGAATGAAGCGAACGCGTTTCTTTTTCTTTTTGAATTGAGCATTCTTTGCATCTTTTTTTCGCCTTCCGTTACCAGAAACGCTTGGAGTTGCTGCTTGGCCGTCGCCTCGTGATCTGCGATGGTGAATCGAACGAAGTTCAGATCATTCTCGTTATCCGAAGTTGATCGAAAATGGACGGTGATCGGGTCTTTCGTCGGAATGTACACACTTCGCCTGATTGGCGGCTCGTTTATTAGCATCGGTTGCAAGCTTTCCGGCACTGAAGAGCGCTGCGGGATGTTAGGGCTTTGTAATTCAATGCTCCAAAACCATCTTGAGTAGCAGAAACTGGTTTGCTTGACAGGATGGCTGCCGAGCAACTTCCTTTGCTCATAGTCGCCTGCATCACGGCGAAATTCACAGCGGGTTTCCTTGTCTCTGTTGGTCGTTTTACTCGCGGTTTTGCTTGGTTTCGGTGGTGGTCGGTTTCACGCTGTGGTTTCTTTTCTTTAGTTCTTCTTAGGTTTTTTCATAGGAGTGCGTGACTTTGCGTCAGTATTTCGATATCGCTTTCGTGATGGCGATCGTTCCGAATAGTACGGAAAATTGGATCGATTGATAAAGCTCGAGCTTTCGTCCTGCCACATTGCGCTGTCATCCAAGGTACAGCCGGTTCCCGCAACAACAATTCCCTCATTCCTAGCGCTAAATCTGAAGACCCGCTGTCTGTGATGCGAGATCGCCGCGAAGCACTCCCGGATGCCGCTGTGATGTTTGGTGACGAGCTGTCATTGCGAGAGTCGAAGAGCGTGTGGCTGGCATAATTGCCGGTCTTTTCAGCTGTAACTAGTTGCTGAAAAATCCGACGATTTCGAAAGCTGTGTGGCATTTTTGTTGAAAGTATGCCCACAAGGATGAAGTCAGATAATTAACATCCATTAAACTACTTGTTTCCTGGCAATTTTAGGCAGAAAATTTGCTTGATGTGGTTTGACGACAGTTACGATGCTGTTTAATCTGCCACGACCTGACCGTAATTAATTACTGTGGTTCATTAGCAATATGCATCATCTAATTTGTTCGTCTCAATGGAATT